>NJDD01001401.1:91368-103315 GCA_002245505.1 Calephelis nemesis | reverse complement strand
TGTCAGACTCCTACTGACTAAAACCCCACGGTGTCCTCCCCTTCGCCAGGTACCGGAGCTGTGGGGACGCTTTGGCACTCTTCCACTGCCCCGGCGGCGCTGGATCTGGCGATCCCCTTCTGGCAGCCCCTCTTAAAAGGGGGGGCCGCAATCCGTCGGAAGTGGTGCACAGGGACACAGCGTGCACCACTTCGGGGGTTTCAGTGGCGACAGGCACCCCCGTACCTGCCGCAACCCCATTTCGACCGGGCGGGCTAGATGTAAAGCCCGCCCCCCTCCTCCGCGGGCCGTACTGCCGCCATCCCACGCGGGCCAAGTGGCCCACCACCCTGTGTGCGCTCCTCGTGTCCCCTCTTGGACAGAGACGGGTACTGAGGAGCGCCCTCCGTGGTCCGAATTGGTTTCACCGGGGTCCCGGCTCTAGACCCCAGCTACTCAGCCCCCCCGCCACGACAAGGCTCGGACCCTTGGGGGGGTACATTCGGCACCTAGCCTAGTCCACTTTGACCACCAATCGGTATTTTTGGAAGGTGCTCAAAGTGGACACAAAGAGCCTTAAAAATTTTTGTATGAAGCCTGGCTTACCTACTATCCATTTTAGCCAAAAATGGATAGCTAACGTCAATACTTAAACAAAATAAATCCGAGACAATACCACGTCAAGTGTCACATTTCGAAGATATGAGCTCCCAAAGTTGTAACTTAGTAAACCTGTCTGAACCTCGTAAAGTCGTAACCTTTAATAGTAAAACTTTAGTTGTTTTTATGTTCGGAATGTGACACTTAACGAGTTTTTTTCTAGGCATATTTTTTTATTTGTATCGATATTAGCTATCCATTTTTTAAAGAATTATCAGTGAACGTAATTTTATAAAAAAAATGGCAGACAGTAGGTAAGCCAGGCTTCATATAAAATCTTTAAGGCTCTTTGTGTCCACTTTAAGCACCTTCGAAAAACAGTAGGTAAGCCAAAATCTTCATAGCCTATGAAGATTTTGGCATAGCAATTACAGTTGTGTCAACTTCCAGCTCCTACAATACACGAGGCTAGTGCTGGCCGCTAATGTTTGTTTGAAAAGACGACATTCTCTTGGCGTTCTAATTTATGTTGTTGATAAAATACAGTTCGGATTTTAGCATACGTATTCCAGTCTGTCAGCTCTAAGACGGGACACACCAATGTTGAGCACTGACCTTTGATTTTTATCTTACTAAAGGTTTCTTCGGTAAATCTATTAATTATTTCACAAATTTTCAAGTACGTCTTTATTGGGTAGTTGATAAGACGTGATTACCTCCACTTTGATTTCGATCCCATAACTGGGTTTTGAAGTATCGGAACACCAGGGAGTCAAAACTTGGGAAAGTCATGTAAACCTAACACCAACACTAGACAGTAGTAAAGATGATTAAAAAAATTAAATACCCTTGTATAAAAAATATTGTACTGTCTAGGTTTACTCTAGAAATATCATTATTAACATTACCAATTAATGTTCAGTAATGATGAACAGCTTCATTATTGCCATACATAAATATGGTTTAATTAACCCGATAAGGTTTTGTCTAAAAAGTAATTTCAGTTTAAACATGATTAACTGCCAATTTGCAGCCGACTGCAGTACCAGCGTTTCTGAGGTTATCCGGTTAGGGATGTGGACAACGCGTAACTTCAGTATATCTACTGAATTAATACAGTTATTATACAAGTAATTTAATAATAAGACGTCTTTCGTAGTTCTAAACAAAATAATTTAAATATTATTTAAATTATTTTGTTTAGAATTTTAATGAGTATTTTAAATATTGTAATAAAAAATAACCTTGCCTGGGATTGACAGACTTGCCACCTATCACATTGTGGGACGTGCCTTTTGCTAGTCATGGCTGCCTACCTCTTCGGAGATAGGTAGAGGCACATATGAGATTTATTAATTTAAGAAAAAATCCCGTTAGTTCTGCTGTTTATAACTCTAGAACGGCTCAACAAATATGGCTGAAGGTTGATTCGGACGAAGCTCTTAACGAGGAAACGGAAGTAGGATACCTTTTATAACTAGGAAAATAATATATTAATTTTTACCATACAAACTGAATATGTGAAATAAAGTTCGCCGGAACAGTTAGTTTAAAATAAAAGACTCCTAAAATTCAAATTCCTTTAAACCATAAAATATTTTCATTGTTCTCCATAGTGGTTTTTGTGAAAACGGGGTTAGCGTGAAAAAAAGGTAAGACCCCTTTATCAAAACGACGCGTATGTTCACTTCCGCCCTGTGTACGGAGCGTTGCTTGTGCTTCATCCCGCTACTCGAGTGGATCTAAAATATTGACCTACCCACGTATCGAGAGAAATTTTAGTGAAATAGCTGCAGCGCTTGTCATCGATTTGGAAAATGGATTTTTATTTAATAACAATAGGTAGTTTCAATTTTGTTGTTTGATACGTGATGACCCCATTGCTAGACCTGGTTCCTAGTACTCGTAATTTAGTAGCCTGATACTTGATTTCTCTCAGCAGTCAAAACAAGGTGTCCACACTGGATCCACATCTTACTTTGGGTGTGTTTATCAAATTTATACTCGTATTAGTATTTCTGTGTATTAGTATCATTCACTAACACTCATATCATAAGCAAATGATTTGCTCAATTTAGGTTTCAATTTGTTTAATAATAAGCGATCTTTATTTATTCATTATTTTATTTAATCCTACTGCCTTTATGATGCTTTGTAGCAGTGTTTGCATTGACGTGTTCCGGTTTGCAGGGAAAAGTAGCCAGGTGACCATCACTTTAGGTCTTGCACTTAGGCCTTGTCCATAGGATATTAACGCTAGAAGCATTAACAGCATCAATGGTGTATTCAGGTCGCAGTTTCACATGATAAGAATACATATAATTGAAATATCTAGTAATTTAACTAAAAACAGTAATTATATTTATATGAAGAATCCAGCTACCAAAATTAGTAGATTCTGTGCGATGACGTCATCTCTATTCGAGTCGACGACGGTAATTACTGGCGGATATAATCAGATTATTTGAACCGATTCCATTTCTTTTCCAGACAAACAAATTTTGATAATTCGTTTTTGTAAAGACAAGTCGTAATTCCGAGTTGGACCATCCACAGAAAGAAGAAGAAATGAAATTAAAGTCAGATTTTTGAATGAATGATTGAAAATTAATAAAAATTACTTATTAGTGGAATACGTTTACAAATTTTTTTTATGACATTGGAAGGCAAACAAGAAGATGGATTTCCTGATGGATGATAAAAAAATCACACTCCAACTAAACATATTTTACCGCGTTATTATTTTCAAATGTAATGTTATGCATGTTTAATTTTCCTTAAAAAATATTTATTTATTTTTAAGGAAAATATTCTATTATTTATAAATTTTATGACAGAATTGCTAATTACACAATTTCAAATTGTTAATAAATATAGTTTTAGCTAAGATAAACTACAACCGTTTCCAAACCTAGCCAATCAGGAGAAGAAACAGCAAAACAAATCCCCCGGCAACTAGGACTTTTACCTATCTGTCTTGTATTACAACCATCTTCAAACTTTTTGCAGTTCTACTGCGCGTCAATTAATTTATCTTTTATTACACAGAACCAAAGCAGAAACTAATACAAAAAAAAAACAACAATTATGTCAGATCGAATCTCACTATTACCTCTCGTTTTCTAACTTTATGTCTCTCGAGATATTCTTAATATGTACATTTACTGCAACACAGTCTCTCACTAATGCTAGTTATTATCGTTACAACATGTTCTAACTGTATAATTGTATAATTGTTTCAAATAAATAATTTCAATTTCAATTTCTCATGTTCGTGTGTTTTTTAATGAACTCCTTCGACTTCGGACTGGAGCGATTTTAATGAAATTTTATGTGTGCGTTCAAAGGGATTAGATAATGATTTATATTCACAATTTGGTCTACCGGAAAATGTTTTTCAATTATTTTTTTATTTGTTAGTATAATGGATTTTGAAATGTTCTATATTGGGTCCGACAGACTGCGTTACTATCGAAGCATTAATGTCAAGCAATACAGAGTTTGCTCTGTCAGTTTGTATTATGTAAAACTGAACATCAAGTGATAAATTCTGAGTAATTTTTCACATTGTGTAAAGTTTTAATGATCTGACATTGGCTAAATAAGTCGTAAAAATGATTAATGGCCCTTTTTATAAAAGAAGAAGAAAGTTTAAATGTTATATCTACATACTCACTGGATAGTATACATAATGTCTCGATCTACCACATTGCCTGTAACATAAACTTAAACCCTATTTTCCCTCAGGTCTTCACGAACTACATCATTTATACTAAAATGTTAATATTAAGGAATTCATTAAATGTTGCTTCAACGAATTCCTTCCTAAATATTCTTTGAGGCTCCACAAGCATCTCTTATTATAGAACTATGCGGTATTAAAATTATGAGATGGAGATTATTAATAAAGGTACCTCTTGATGCTTAATTTCATACATAACTTCCCATGCAGCGTAGGCACAAAGTGTTGACTACGATCCTGCAGACGTGTCTGGTTTCCTCCACATTCATTGCTATTTTCATGCAATCACACCAGTTTCAAGGTCTCTTAGACTACACTTTCCCCGTGTTGGTCCGGGCTCCTTTGCAGAATAGACCATCTGCCTTTCTTGCCAGGCAGCTCGTAAAAGGCGAGCATAGGCTTATTATCCCTAACACCGTGACATCTGACTAGGTGGTAGAGTTTCGCAGCGACTCGCCCGGATTGGTATCACCGCCTTACCTATTCCTGCCGCCATAACGTCATGACGTGTTCCGGTCTGGAGGGTAAGGTAGCCGCTAAACTTACTTTTGCTCGAGGCCTAACATCCTGACCTCAGGTTGGCAACGCATCATTAACATCTTTGGTGTCTCTAGGCTCCGTGAATTTCTTACCAACAGGAAATCCGCCTGCTTGTTTGCCTTCCTATAACATAAAAAAAAACACTCTTGGTTAGTATCTGTGCGATTTGGCTATGGAATATCGAATTTAGTCTTCCTATGTTACCGGGTACCGGGTCCTAGGTTTACCACTATTTTCACATGATCAAACAACATTAACTCTGACTGCCTGGTTTGATGTAGATCTATCTTTTTCCGGTATTGAAGATTACCATTTAAACACATTTACTTGTGCAAGAGGTTTTCAGTCTCAGGTGTATATTTTCTACCTCTGATTTTGAACAAGCCAACAGTTCTTCCTATGGTAAGGGACAAATATGCAACTGTGGCTTATTTAGACAATAATATAGATGTTATAGGTGCGTCGCTGTTGTTACCGGGATGTTAGAGGTAATGTTCGAATCTAGTAAGGAGTAATGTTCATTGTGGTGGCAGGAATAAGTATGGCAGTGTTCCCATACTCTTAAAGTCGCTGCGCAGCACTCTACCAGGAACGGTACTATTGGTAATGGGTCCTTTGACCTAAGATCCCCTTTTAAGAACTTCCTGTCTCGCATACAGTTTACACAGAGAACAGTCGCCAGCATAGGGTACAACGTCTGTCTTCTTTTAATACAAAAAAAGCTTATATTAGTCTTGATACATACCTATCTTCATAGCAAGTCCTTTACGTGGTAGGCAGAGAGTATCGAGTGGCAAACCTCACGGTCCTGTCAAACCTGCCTTGCTTAGTCTAGATTATAATGAAATTAGAATACTTTCTTTTTAAAAGTGTATATGTAGTTACGATCTTTATCGCTAAGAACCTAGATATTTGTCTGTTTGTTTGTCTTTTTTAAAGTACTGAACTTCTGGAATAGACAGAAATCAAATGTTTTTGAAGTTATACTTCTTTTGGCGCGTTAGGAAAAAATGATGAGGGTAAATTTTTACGATGCGCGCGCACACCGTCACGAAAAACCGACATGATGAAGTTAGCTATAGATAACAATTTAGTTTTTTGTGATATTTTTATTAAATATTAAATAAACTTTATTTAACTAAATAATGCATTATAATAAAACTTTTAATGTATTAAATGCCTTTTTTCTATGGTTAGTGTCATTTTGTCTACAAATGTAAAATAAGGCAAAAGATAATTTTTTAAAAAGATTTTTATTTTATTACGCCGAAGAAGTATAACTTCTAACGCATGTACATAAGTACACACACAATTTTCTAAAATTTGTTAAAACCTCAGATTAGTAATAATTTATAGGTATCTTTTCATATGAAGTTCCAACATCAAGAAGTAGAACGAGCTGGCTGTTAGAACTAAAAACATTATCCATTAGAATACTTTCTTTTTAAAAGTGTATATGTAGTTACGATTTGTACCGCTAAGAACCTAGATATTGGTCTGTTTGTTTGTCTTTTTTAAAGTACTGAACCTCTGGAATAGACAGAAATCAGATGTTTTCTAAAATTTGTTAAAACCTGAGATTAGTAATAATTTATAGGTACGAGTATCTTTTCGTATAAAGTTCCAACATCAAGAAGTAAAACCAGCTGGCTGTTAGAACTAAAAACATTATCCATTAACGTTGCAAGCGCTTCCATGTATAAATCTAGCGCTGAGAGATTTACAACCCGACAGGCTACAGATGTACTTAGTGCTGTTTCGATAATTTGAGTTAAGGTCTTTGTGACAATTTTTTTGGTATAAAATAGTAACGAAGGAAGCCATTAAAAACATGAAAATAATCTATAATATAAAAATGAATTACTGAATTAGTTGCTAACTATCGAACGACTGAACTGGTTTTGTTTGTTAAATATGGTTTTAAGACATATGTAAAAGTGTAGATAGGCTTTCAAGATAACATACAGTGAAAAAAGTCGAGGAAGCTAGGAAAAACTATGGGTGGAACGAAATTTGCCGGGACAGTTATTTCCAAATAAATAACACAAATTAAATCCCTGGACAAAAGACCCAAATTAAATCTGTAATTTTCTCTGTATTCTGTTACTATTTTTATGTATTTTACAGCGATCTTATTTACCAACGCGAACTTATCTCCTTGGGAGATCTCTTGCAATCTATAAAGAAACAGGTGTTGTAGAGAGATTGCTGTATACTGGTCGCCTTTGCGGTATAGCAGTACGACGTAGGACTGGACTTCTTGAGGTCCTAGGTTCGATCCGCGGGTCGGGCTACAAAAAAAAATTAGAAATTGTGTACCTATTTTCAATTTTCTAATAATAATAATGTTGACCGGGATTTGAGATGTGTCTGGCTGGCGATAGGCTTACCACCTATCACATTGTGGGACTTAGTATCTTCGGCTAGACTTTATGCTGACTTGGTTATACCTCTGTCTACCCCGGTGGGAATATGGGCGTGAGGAAGATTCCTTTGTTGTATTTTAGATTTTAACTCAAATTTTAATACAAAAAACGACAAGAATACGAATTATAAAAATTATAAAAAACACAACATGGCCATTTTCAAAGGTAAGACAACAGTGTATCTGCAGTTACAAAAATTTTAACAGTTTACTTGCAACACTAAAAAACACAATACAAATTTAAAAGAAAGAAAAAAATTCACCTCTGAGTTTATTAATCCAAAGCACTCGACAAGTGCTAAAATTAAAAAAAACCTTGATGATTAAAAACTAACTAGATCTCCAACATAATGTTGTTAAACTTTAAGTATATTAAAACAATTTTGTTTGAGGCTGGGAGTCCATTCCATAAAATGTTTACTGTCGTGCATTGATTTTTTCGGATGTTAGTAGAAATTAACATTCTAAGCGATTCCTGTAGACAAGACCGAAAACTATAAAAGGGAAAAATGTATGCATACCTTATTCATCCAGAATTTGGGGGTTAATGAGGACGAAAATAAGGTCAATCGGGAAATTTATAAAGCTTGCTAAAAATGAAATAAATAATAATTGCTTTTCATGTACCTATTTATTATTTACCACATGTCTAGATGTATCTATCCTTATAATTTTGATAAATGTTTATTGTACATGCTAAAGATGTAAACTAAATAAACCAAAATATATTTAGAATCCAATTACTGTTGTGGTCGGTCTCCGTATAGTAAATATGAGAACGATGTAATTAGTAATTAATTAAACTAATATGTAGAAACCATAATCCATTTTCATTTACACGCTGGTCCAATTAAACGCTTGTTATAACTATTTTGTTATAACAAAATTTAACAAGTTAGTTGTCCCGGGCAGACTATATTAACAGCCCATAAACCATATAAATTCTGCTCTTCCAAATATTATTATGTGTCTTAAAACAGTAGTTCCCCGTGTTGGTCCGGGCTCCTATGCAGAATAGACTATCTGCCTTCCTGCCAGACAGCTCGTAAAAGGCGAGCATAGTCTTACCGTCACTAACACCGTCACATCTGTCTAGAATTTCGCAGCGACTCACCCGGATTGGTACCACCGCCTTACTTACTCCTGCCGCCATAACGTCATGATGTGTTCCGGTTTGGAGGATAAGGTAGCCGGTAAACTTACTTTTGCTCGAGGCCTAACATCCCAGTCTCAGGTTGGCAACGCACCATTACCACCTTTGGTGTTGAGATACCAACAACGTGAATTTCTTACCATTATGAAATCCACCTGCTTGTTAGCATTTCAATATTATAAAAAAAACTGAGCGAGAATAGCATTTATTAATATAAACTTGACAGGACATACACTAATTACAAATAAATGAATAAATAACTATTTAATAAAATACACAAACTGATCTAAAACCCAAAGTAAATAACATGCACGTACTTTCAGTGATAGTCAACGTCAGTAATAGGAACTGACGACGCTTCAGTCGCGGAAAGTAACTACAACCTTCGCACACATCTTGCCACAAAACCCATTACCACAGCACCGCGAAAACCGCTTCGAGGCCTCGTTGATACGCATGTTTGTATGAGTCTGCAGTTTTGAAGGTTTTTAGTTTCATACTGTTTCATACTTGTATTGTGCTATCCGATTGTATAGGATCCGCTGCCTTACATATTCCCCCATAATGACAGTATCACATTTTGGTCTGAAGAGAGACTTCCACATTAGACCTAACACTTGGATTATTGAATAAGCTATTGACGCAATAATAACATCTGCGGCATATTGGCTACATTAATAAATAATAAATAAATATCCCCGGACAAGTCACACAAATTGAATCTAACCTCAAAGTAAGCAAATTATATGCTTGTGTTATGGGTGTCAGTCAACGATACCAATACATTGAAAAATTTCAACAGATACTAGAATAAAGTTCATAAAAACCCAGACCCGGAGATGCAGACATCTAAATGTTTATCACACAAATGCCTGCTCCCGTCGGTAATCGAACCCGAACCTCGCGATTGGTAGATGTAGTTAGGCGTGTACGCTAGCCACTCCACCAACGAGGTGGTCAAACTATTCACATTGGTCTTTTACCATCAGGATAGTACTGCCTACTTTATACATAAGCCGTTGACATTCCGAGTCTCCCGGAAAATTGTGAAACCAGCCTCCAGTGTTTAATTGTCATTTAATTTAAATAGCTTTCCGAACAAGACATTCGCGAAATATTTTATGCTGTTGTTTAATTATAATGACAGACATTTCGAATGGCTGACACAAATTATTTACATTATACAGAAATATTTTTGATAAAACATAATTTTACTTTATTAACTAAAAGCTTGTCCCAGCTTTGCATGGGCGGAGAAACTTCTGTGTTATTATACATGTATATCCTCTAGAATCACTTTATAAGTAAACATCTAAATCCGTCGCATAATTTTAAAGAAAAAAAATATATTTTCACGCCCATATCCTCGAAGAGGTAGGCAGAGGCACAACCACGACTAGTCGAGAACACTAAGTCCCACAATGTGATAGGTGGCAATCCTATCGCCAACCGGGCACATATCCAATTCCTAACATTTTTTTTTATTAGAAAATTGGAAAAAGCAAATTTTCTTTTTGTTGCCCGACCAGGGATTCGAACACGGGATCTCATGCAGTCAAGTCCAACATCTGAACCGCTAGTCTTCAGAGGCGAATAGTGTTAAAGATGTAAGCATAAATAGTGATAGATAGCGGAAAGTGACTTTGTTTGATACTATGTAGTGATTACGTATATACGGTAAACGACAAAAGTCCATCCCTGCCGGCCGCATGACTTCGATGTACCCTATGTCTATAGGCCACCGCTGTCTCTTAGCATCAGGAGACTCGTGTGTTTATTCGCTGAACTATATGATAGTTAAAAATCACCTATTTAGGTAAAACAAATAACTGCAAATTAAGTTATTCGCTAAAATATTATGAAATCAACACAACTCTTATTTATTTATCTTTACAAAAATTAAAAAGAAGGTATTTAACTTTGTGTTAGAAACAGTAAAAACATATTAGTGTCATGGATTTTCTTGCTTAAAAGAATAAATAATGAAGTATTTGTCATAATACATACATAACTTCACGCAAAGTCTCTTACTGTGTAGGCAGAGAGTATCGAGCGCCATTTGTTATAATAATTAGTTTAAAGTATATTACAGAATAAAATTTCTGTAATATACTTTAAAGGCGAGGAGTTTGTTTCGCCGTTTCTTCTCGTGTCTAGCCAGGTTTGAATGAATTAATGAATGAATACACTTTATTATGCACCAAAATTTACAAATAAAATACACACCTTTTCACTTATAATAATATTTGACTTAGGTGCACAAAGGCGGTCTTATCGCTTCAGAGCGATCTCTGCCAGACAATCTTAGGGTGAAGGAGACAATTTAAGTTATTTAAAAACTAAGGTAGGACTTCATAAAAGAAACTTATTTTAATCTAATAAAAAAAATGTTTTATTTCATATAAACATACACTTTAAACAAAGTATATTAAATATACATATTTGTCAATTCTATGAATATAGATATAAATAATAATAAGCACAGAATTACAAAAATACATATATCATACATATATTACCAATAAAGTAATAATAAATTAAATAAATAAATAATACATTTCTATATATAAATAGTATGATAATAATATACATACATAATGTATGGAATGCACAATCTAAAAAGAGAGAGAAAAAAAGAAGCAAAACACGATGTTAAGGATACTACTCTAAGTTGTATTCTGCGTATTTAAATAATATTTTTTTAATAAATTTTTAAAAGACCTTATGGATTCAGCCTTTTTAATCTGTATTGGCAATGAGTTTCAAAGACGAATAGCCTGGCACGTAAAAGAAAGGTGGTAATAACTATAGTATTGGGTCGGCACGTGCAAAGAGAGATTATCAGTCGATCTTAGTTCCTTGAAATCATTTCTCAAAAATTGGAATCTTTCTTTTAATTACACAGGCGTACGGGGATCAAATAAAATAGAGTACAGGAGACAAAGAATATGTAGATTCCGACGAAGGCGGATTGGCAGCCACTTGAGTCTTAACCGGTACTCAGAGATGTGATCATATTTACGAAGGCCAAATATAAACCTAACGCAAAGATTTTGAAGACGCTCAAGTTTGTTAAATTGCTCATTGGTTAAGTCAGTATAACCAAGTATCTGCATAGTCAGGTATGGATAGAAGTAAAGATTCCGCAATCGCAACCTTGGTAGGAATTGGTAGAAAATTACGTAATCTCTTTATTGAATTCCACGCCCTGAAAACCTTTTTAACTGATGGCTCCACGATAGTGTTTCATCAAAGTAGATACCCAAATTTTTTACCGTTTTCGTGTACGGAATGTGGACACCATCAATTAAAATTTGTGAAGTATTTGTCCAGTCAATTTTCGGAATAATTTTAGCGCCACCTGTAAATGTTGCTTGGGATTTACTTGGATTTATGACTAAACCATATTACTAGCTAGCTATACAAACTAGCTATTGGAGTAAATCCAATAGCTAGTTTGGACAAATCATCATTTAAATTAGAGATAGCAAGAGAAAGGTCATTAATA
>NJDD01001401.1:59078-83932 GCA_002245505.1 Calephelis nemesis | reverse complement strand
ATTTATATAAAACCTTTGAACAGCGCCTCTTTTGGTAACCAAGAGAAACACATTTTTAGATCAAAAATGTCATAGATTTCGATACGTAACTTACCGAACTTAATCTATACCAACTTATGGTAAAGGCTTAGTGCCCGCTTCTTACGAGTAAATACTCAAAAGTAAATACTGTTGCTAAAAACATCCTGAAAATCGTATTCAAACATCTAGTTTCCATGATTTAAAACATCTTAACTCCAAAATAATTACTTACACAGCCTCTGCCATAAAAACCTCTTAAAACTAATTTATACCCACAAAAAATCACAATGAGTTTCAGAGAAGACGATATTACTTCATCTTTAATATTGAGTAAAATAAAAAGTCTATCTGTCAATGATTGGACTTTGTCTTCCCCATAATTCATCAAGACGGAATATCGTAATTTTAAGTTTTTATTCTACGACCGTGGTGGCAAACTTGTTTCTTTCGATAGGGCTAACACTTGCTTATTTTGTAATATTTTTGCGTAAAATAATGGAACCTGATATTTAACTTTGTTTTTCGTTTAATTTCAATCCGCATGGTTATTTGTATCTCCAAAAATAAATAAATAATAATAAATGTAAATAGTTGAGAATAATTGAGATCTGTTAAGGCGTTCAAGGTCATTAATGATTTTCCGATCATTTGTTTGCATTGAAATCTATTGAGTTTTGACTCATTAGATTCGTCTTAACTAGATCTAGGTATTCATATTTTCTGTTGATGACGACCTGAAAAAATAAATGGAGGTGATTAATACTTTGTAAATGAAAATGAAAATCTTTGCAGTTCATCTAAACCAAATGGAAAATAGACGTGTGATAAGGGTGCCATGACTCTCCCTCTTTTCGCGTATGTGTATGTCTGTCTATGGCAATCATGACTTTTGAACGGATGGATCGATATCAATGAGGATTTTTTATTTGAAAGCTGACGTGATCGAGATGGCTCATGGGCCTACATACAAGTTTTATCAGAAGTTACTATTTTTTATTTTTGGATATTATTAACTTCATTTTTTACATTTAGAAATAACAGAAATATAATGTCAATTTTTTACAATGTCAATAAGTCAGTATATATGTTATTTAAAGCGTACAAATCGTTGATATTTATCCTCCTATTTTTATCAATCGGTTATAAATAGTAAATGCTGTCTCGGTTTCAAGCATTAATGGGTTTCTAAAATCAAAATATCAAAACGGCAAAACACATAAGAATATAAGTTTTATTATTGTTATTAATATAAATGCTTGCGACAACCCTAGCTTTACGCAATATTAAGACCGTTCGGTCAAAGTTTTTTCCGCTATTTAAAATGTTTTTTCGTAAGATTACACTCGGGGAGAGATGTTAAGTTGGGCCTCACTTTTGCCAAATATTTTACTTTGAATTAACTTTTTTGAAGTAACTTTATTCTAAAATTGCTATAAGATTGAAAATATCAGGGAGACAAAAACTTATTATCTTGGCCTCTACACCTGAGACCTTTGGACTTTTTTAAGAATTGTAGGGCGAATAAAGAAACATTTACTCATATCAAGAAATAGAGGTTTGAAAAAAAAAGTATCTTCACACCCATATCTCTGAACAGGAAGACAAAGACCAAGGTACCCATAACTAGCCGAAAATACTAAGTCCTACAATTTGACAAATGGCAACCCTATCGCCAACCGGGCACATATCCAATCCCGAGCAAAATTTTTTTTATTAGAAAATTTGAAAAACCAAATTTTCTTTTTGTTGCCCGACACGGGAATCGAACCCGGGACACACATATACATACGGGGATACAAGTTTAAGTTATAAGACAACGAATAAGCAGCTCTAGCACGCCTATCTAGGACTCCTGATGGTAATACTTCATGGTAATATCATGACTTATAGACACCACGGATGCAAAAGATTGGTCGCTGTCCTGAGGTATTAGACACAACGTGCAATTTTGTTAGATACTTTGGCCTTCGGACCTGGTAAAAAAAATACAACGCGTTTATTGGTACCCTCTTACAACCTGCTTGATCTGCTTCAAAGAGGTTGGGACCAAAGCTCTGCAAAATGTGCTTTCAAGAAAAGAAACTTCTCCGCCACTATATTGTGGTTTTCACCAGCTTAAAGCGATGCAATCTTTTTAAAATTTGACCGTATACCATACATTTGCTGGTCATCATAACACAAGTACTCGCTACTGTCACGTTCCAGTTTAGTTTCATAAACCCGCGTTCTAACTTGTAATTTCTACATTGTGTTGAAGTTTCGCAGCAGTTTTACCACCGCAATCTAATTATAAGGTTACTATCACATGTGAACACATCCTAGAGACACATCACAAGCTAAAGGGTGTCAGTTAATATCACCTTTATGTAAGAGTAGATAAGGTTGAAAGTTGCAGATACAGGAACAACAAAAAACTTGATAGGAAAACAGTAACATCTATCAAAGGTAAGAGAGACAATCTACAGCCCGACAGACGGCTTCATTTGCTCCCTCCGCGAAATTGAATTTATGTGACAAACTGTCTCCAATGAAGGCTACGTTGCTGCTACGTTTTTGTTGATTATGTCAAAGGCTTTTGTGGAAATGGAAGTAAAAACGAGATAGATATCCCATGTGGCCTCTGTGGTCTAGGGGTTCAGTTGTTGGACTTGACTGCACGACGTCCCGGTTTGGGCAGCAAAAAGAAAATTTAGTTTTTCCAATTTTCTAATAAAAAAATGTTGCTCGGAATCCCGAGTGTGCCCGAATACTGCGATATGTGCCCGGTTGGCGATAGGCTTGGCACCTATCACATTGTGGGACTTAGTGTCTTCAGCTAGTCGTGTGTGCCCTGGTTGTGCCTCTGCGTGCCTCTTCGAGGATATGGGCGTGAAGACATTTTTTTTAGATATCCTAATGATGTAGATGCTCAATATCAAAAACCTTCACGCCCGTAAACAGAACAAATAGGCAGAGGAGTACCTTCGTACTTCGTCTTCGACTTGTCGTGGGTTCCTTGGTAGTCAGTAATGTAGTTGCAAGCCAATCGCCGAGCACATATCCAATTCTGGGTAACGTTTTTTAATACGAAAATGAAAAACACACATTTTCTTTTGTTCTTATTGCCCGACCTTGGGATCAGACCCGGATCTCAAAAAGTCAACTACAATGCCGAACAGCTAGACCACAGAAGCGATAATTTCGCAACGATGAATGTCGCGTATTTCTTAATATTAGAAAATGTGTCTGCTTGTTTCACTTTAATACCCAGTTAGTGTACGTTAGTGTAGTTAGGCGAATATTTACTTTAAATTCTACATATAAATTCTCATATAAATAATAGGTATGTCATACACTTGCAATTTATATTTATGTAAATTTTGTCTTGAAGAGGAAGGGTTAACATGTTAAAATTGCTTTGGTTTCTCTGAAATTTTATCTTCACGTTTTGATTTGATTTAAAAAAAGTTGTTGTTTCTGTTTTTCTTTTATGCCCAATTTCTATTATTAACAAAATACAATCAAAAAGTTTGACTATTCGTAAATCACCAAAAAGTAAAGGACGGTCACTCAAATTTTTAAAAAATGTACAGAGATAACTACCAAAACGAGCAACCGTGCTTAGATATTTTACTATTGGTACAAACAATTGCCATAATTAAAACGGCTCGTTTTTTGAATATGGGAACCGGGCATGAGTTCCAATTGATCTTGTAAATTACAAGAAGCTAATAGTGTAAAAAAATATTAAATTTTTTAGATTCAAGATACCAGGTTTCAGGTACCTACTGAAACCTATTGATTTGATTGTAATGTAGGATTCAAAATGGATCTACACGTTTAATGTGGAGAGTATCACAAAAATATGTATGCGTTTCCTTGCAAATACATTACACCTTCTTTGTACTATATAGTCGAGTAAAAATACATTTTAGTCACCGGTAAAATTTCCATTTACAATAACAAAAGCTCAAGTTACTCAAAGGCAAGCATAGGCTTATCACCACTTACACCGTGACATCTGACTAGGTGGTAGAGTTTCGCAGCGACTCACCCGGATTGGTACTACCTTACCTATTCCTGCCACCATAACGTCATGAAGTGTTCCGGTTCGGATGATAAGGTAGCCGGTAAACTTACTTTTGCCCAAGGCCTGACATCCCAGCCTCAGGTTGGCAACGCACCATTATCACCTTTGGTGTCTCTAAGCGGCGTGACTTTCTTACCATCAGGAAATCCGTCTGCTTGTTTGCCTTTTATTTAATGAATATCGGGTCTATGAAGTATTAAATCACAGTTTTTATCTGGATGATGTCCAGTTATGATATAGCCCGAGGTCGGAAATCCGGAAAGGATTATTTACATATAGCTTTGAAGTCCCAAGGCTGGGTCTTTTGTTAGAATTTATTGCTTTATCATTGATAAAAGTGTGTTGTATAAGGACCTTAATATAGCTATATTAGGAACCTTTGATAACATATTGAAATATCATATCTATACATATAATAAATCTGTAGAAGGGTCAACTCTGTACATTGTAAATATTGAAAAAATAAATAGCAGGGGGTGTTACTGGATCGATACCAAACCCAAATATGTGATTAATAAAAATTTTGTCTGTCTGTCTGTCTGTATGTTCGGGCATCACGTGAAAACTAACGGTCCGATTTCGGTGAAACTTAGTATAATTATACCTTATTATTGTGGGCATAAAATGAGATACTTTTTATCCTGAAAAAGTACGTGGAAAAAAATAAATCTTAATTTTTCAGTTTTATCACGCGAAGACCGACATCCGCGCGGAAGGAGTCACTGGCAGAAGCTAGTACATTATATATAAATGAACATACTTTAAATAAAAAAATATTGGAAGAGATAAAATAGTAAACTAATAGCCACCAAATAAACGTTATAATCGACCATTTATTGAAACATGATATGGTCTTAAAAATGTCATTAATGAAGGAAAGAGAGATAGGGGCAGATTTCGGAATCACTTGTCTTAGATAGTGTGAACGGTGGAACGTAACAGTTCCTTTTAGAAGTTACAATAATCTTATAATTAAAAAGAAACCACTAACCCTGATAAAAGCTATAATTACCTAATGTAGCGATTGTTGGAGATGGTTCACTTTTACACTTGAATTTATTTTCACTTCTATTACAGTTAATGGAGCATGGATTTTTAATAAAACTTAGTTGATTACAGCTAGAAAATATTTTTGATTGGAAACGATTACAGAATTATTTTATCCCATTTTAATTACAATATGCCCTTTATATATAGTCTTTATAAGAACTTTCACCTGACAACGTAATAAAAAAAGAATTAGTAAAATTTGTCCATCCGTTTAGACGTGATGCGAAGTCCACGCTAAATGACAATTAATTTTTATATGTTATATTACTAACCGACCGACCAACCTAGCAAACTTCGTATTGCTTGACATGAACCGCTACTACATAATATTTGATGCTCCGGTAGTAGTGCAGTTTACCGGATCTAATGTAAAACATTCCAAAATCAACGATTACTTACAAATAAAAAGACATATACCAGTGGACCAAATTGTGAATCTAAACCATTCTCGAATGCCATTGAAGACACTATTTACACTACAATATTTTATCAAAATCGCTTCAGCCGTCTTAAAGGTGTTCAGTGACATACACACACACACAAGAAATATTGTGCATGTAAAGATATAGATTTAGATTTAGGTTCTGCAGAAGCTTTTTACAAAATTGGCTCTATGGCGTTGGTTGCTGCTACTTAGAGGGTTGATGGCACTTTTTTTACTATAATAAATAGTTAATAAGTTATAAGATACTGGCGCCTAAGTTAGTCCAGTTCTTAAGACAACCTATTTTTAATATTTTGTAATTTCTAAAGTTTCAGAGTTTAAATTAAATACGTTCCGTAGGTATAACGGGCCATCTTAAAAACTAAGCTATCTTAGGCGCAAATACTTAAATTTATGAAATTTTCTGAAAAAGAAAATATAAAATTTCAATTTTGTATTTCCAAAATAGTCGTAATCGGCGGTTAAGCCCGCGTATTATATTTGCTTAGCCCTCCCGCAGGTATTCATTTAGTTATCAGGCTAAAAAATAACTCGAATCTGCTGTCTCCAGACTCTACATACAGACATTTACAATCATGTAAGCTAAGTTGGGTTTTGGGACATGAAAAAAGAATAAATAGCTTTCGCATTTTCATCAATGTTAATGTTTAAAGTGCAATATGTTTAATTACTCGATCGGATCTTCTTTTTTGAAATTGGAAAAAAGTATTTATGTTCGAATCCTGTAAATTTTCTTTTCTATATTAATCGATTTCTTTGTGAAAAGATTTGCTTTAAATTATTATTTGAAAAACGTACTTCCAAAGAAAATTGAGAAAAATATTATATTTTTATGTAAATTGAAACTTTTTAGCTGTTTTACTGATCTTAAATTGTAGGTAGAATTTATTCACGTATATAATATATATTAAAAGCAAGGATTTAAGAAATATCTAAAGGAATTTTCATCCTAACACGAGTATGTCCTCTGTAGCATTCATCCCATTTTAATATGGCGTGCTGTCGTTAGGGCGAAATATCCAAAAGCATTCAGATGTCTGTAACTGTCGCGGTACAATGGGATATTTTATTTCCTTTCCAATATTGACGACACGATGTATTTGTATTTTGTAAAAGAATGGAAATATTTTGTATTCAATTTCAAAGTATTCAATTTGCATTTCGAAAATTGGACACAATAACAACACGTGCCTAACAAACATTAGCTTTAATTAGTTTTCTAGATAGTTGTTAACATTTGACACGTCATTTCCTACTATTTGTATCAAGATAAAAAAAAGTGTCTTTAAGCCCATATCCCAGGAGAAGTAGGCAGAGGCACAAACATGGTACCCACTACTAGCCGGAGACACTCCACATTGTGATAGGTGGCACGCCTATTGCCAACCGAGCACATATCCAATCCCGGGCAACTTTATTTTTATTAGAAAATTTAAAATATTCATTTCCTATTTTTTTTTGTTGCTCGACCCGGGGATCGGACCCGGGACCTCAAGTCTGTATATTGTACTGTATATTTCTGTATACTGTTAATGATTTTATCATTATTACTTGCCTGCGCCATATAAAATATCCTTATTTCTAAGAAAATAATAGGATTTTTATTCACTAGCAAAAGGTGTTATAAGTAGAGACTCAACTACCCTGATTTAAAATTAAATGAGTCTACGTTATTAAATATTTTATGAAGAACACAAAGAAACGGGACAGATTTAATATACCTTGCTTGGATTTTATATTTTAAAGAGCTTTTTTAGTCTTCTACAGCGAAAGCCTTACCTAGATTCTTTTATAAGTTAAACTATCTAACGTTCAAAGTTGAATAAATGAAGAGAGCAAAATTACACAAGAGCTAGCTGCTATTTTTGTGTTAAAATAATTTAATGTTTTTAGTTAAAAAAAAAGTATCTTCAAGCCCATATCCAAGAAGTGGTAGGCAAAGGTACAACCAGTGTACTTCAATTGCAAGCCGAAGACACTAAGTCTCACAATGCGATAGGCTTGCCACCTAATAAACAACTGGGCACTTTGCAAAACTAATATTCAACAAGTTCAAACTTCTTGTTTTACTAACAAAATTTTGTTTTAAAGAAATGTAGGTCATATATTAAAAACCAAGCCTTTAATTTCCTTAGACTAGTTATGATTTTATATTATTAGACTAGATTTTATATCTTTTAAGAGAAAATCGGAAAAACAAATTTCCTTTTTGTTGCCTGACTCGGGATTTGAACCTGTGACCTCATGCAGTCAAGTCCAACAACTGAACTGCTAAACCACAGAGGCGATAATTTTGTTCACATCTTACAATTATATTAATAAATTATTTGTTTATATATTAAATTTGACTTTCTTTTTCAAATTTACTAGCTGTAGTTTACTTTGAAGCCGAAGGTGACAATGTCATTCTGGAATACGAATAAGTTTCTGCAAAGCTCTTCTTCAAAAATTTCTGCTCGCCTGTTACGCTCTACCACGCAGACAGTACGAGCGAATGGTGAGAGAAGTTTGTTTAGCAAAACAAGCAGACTTTCTGAAGAAATCAAGAAATACAATATAACAAAATTGAAAATTGGCAAGATTAACGGGTTAACGGAACAAACAAATAAACTGCAAAAAAATAGCACATTTAACACATAATAAACTAAACTTACATTTACATATTCGAGAGAGCTAAAACTATTACAAGAAAATGCTGTTTTAGCAGTTTCTTGAGAGAATCAAGAGTTTCGCAGCAACTAATTTCACAATGCAGAATGTTCTACAACGTTACAGCACGAACTGTAAATGAGTAAGAATAGGCAGCAGAATGTTTTGAAGATAAGTACTGACATTTCAACGAAAAGGAAGACGGCAGAATGAACGAAATTGAAGGAGTTATGAAAACAAAGAGAATACTGATTGACAATTTTGAACAGTAAACAAAGAATGTGAAATTATCTACGTTGTCGAATAGGAAAAGCCTTTAAAATTTTACCGGAAAACTAGAAATGTGGTCAAACTTTTAAGCCAAAATCAAAACCGATACAGATATATAGAAGACAACGTTAAAGTCTGATACCAATATATGACAAGAACATTTAACTTTTTGAAAATTGGAAGACAAAGATAACTTGTCCCTCAGTGTGGCAGAAGTAAAAGATAAGACGGGCATAGATAAATAACAACGAACATTTTCCAAGTACTTGCTAACAAAGTAAATATGAAATAAACCCAGAAATTTGTTCATCAGTATCGGTCGCCGGCTCTCGGGATATTCTCGTAATTAAGGTTTCGTGCTATCTCTCAATTTCTGTGATTGAAACTTTCATGTTTATTTTTCGCCAAATTAACTTCCAGCATTTTAGTTTGCGAAGTCATCTCTGAACTCTCTGAACTATTATTCTCTGAATTTCAAATTAAATAATAGGAACTGTTTGTAAGGAAAATGAGAACTTTGCAAAACTAATATTTAACAAGTTCAAACTTCTTGTTGTACTAGCAAAATTTTGTTTTAAAGAAGTGTAGGTAATATGTTACAAACCAAACCTTTAATTTCCTGAGACTAGTTATGTCATGAAAGGAAGGAATGCCAACCGATTTCATAATTTCTTAAAATCGTTAAGTTTTTGATATATTGATTCACAGATACTAGTTGTCGCCCATTGGTTGTAATTCGACCATAATCAATTTTAATATCTTGTTGATAAGAACGCCATCTTCATTTCTCAAGACCAACTACTTTGTTTCCAAACTTTTTAGTGCGCCGTCTGTGATCTTTAATCGTTATCATCAATATATTTTTTTTGTGTATGTCAAATGCATGGCAGTGTGGTAATGTTTTATTTATTGATTTAACGTACTTTAAGTTTTAGTATTTAACTTAAAAAAAAAGTATTTAACTAAGAACTGTTTGTAAGGAAAATGAGAACTTTGCAAACCTAACATTTAACAAAGATCAAACTTCTTGTTTTACTAACAAAACTTTGTTTTAAAATATTGTAATATGTTCAAAAATAAATTCCAGATTCTCTTAGGCACGTTTATGACGAAACGAATGACTACCGATTTCGTGTTTTCTTAGATTAGTTAAGTATCTGATACATCGATTTATAGACATTTCTTACGAAATGAAAAAGCTAAGAAAATTACGGTAAAACATTTGAAAATGTACGAAAACAGTTCGTGTGCCGAAAATGGTATGTTTACTAACAGCTTCGATCATATTCCTATTTTTCAACCACCGACTTAAAACGAGGGGTGTTATAAGTTTGACATGTCATGTGTTACATGTGTGTCACATGTGTTATAAGTTTGTTGTGCGTGTGTGTGTTCTTTTTTTCTTTAATTCTTAATTGTACTCAAAAAAGTCATAACACAAGTAAATCTATACATACAATAAATCTGTAGAAGGGTGAATTCTGTACATTGAAAATATTGAAAAAATAAATAGCGGGGGGTGTTACTGGATCGATACCAAACCCAAATATATGATTAAAAAAGTTTTTGTCTGTCTGTCTGTCTGTATGTTCAGGCATCACGTGAAAACTAACGGTTCGATTTAGATGAAACTTGATATAATTATACCTTATTGTCATGGGCATAAAATGGGATACTTTTATCCTGGAAAAATACATTAAAAAACATCTTAATTTTTCAGTTTTAGACCGCCATCCACGCGGACGGGGTCGCGGGCGGAAGCTAGTATGTAATATTATAGAAAAGGCTTATCTCTAAAAAACTCTCAACTCGATACATATATACATATCTTTAAAATATATTAGGAATTCCGAAGCTTAACGAATATAGCCGAAGCGCTTAATTTAAATAGTACTAATTATGACTAAAGAGTGTGTGTCTATATGTCTGTTTGTGTCTGCAAATAAACAGGTTTTGATGGCGGTTATTTTATTTAAAAACTGACGTGTTCGAGACCAAGATGGTCTATTGTCGACGGAGATCTTTCCATGCGTTCAATGCTATCCATGTTTATGTTTTATCCATGTTTCAATGTTATCAGCTCATTTGTAAGAATAAGAACCTATTTGAGACTCATCATACATTAGTTTTTATATCAGTTTGAAATATAATACATTATGTGCGACCAAACAGGTAAAACAATAACGAATGCTGGTACAATTGAAATGATCTGATGATGGAGCTCGAAGACAAGATATCCTGGAATGCCTATTGGTAAAAGCATCGAGTTTGTACTCACAAGATTTTTCTTAACTAGATCTGTTTATATTTTCTGATGACGACGACTGGATGGTAATCTGATGAAATAACTGTATGTGGCTAATATATCATAGCTTAAAAGCTACGGTATTATATTTCGTAATCTTTGCAGTTTGACTAAAGCACATAAAAAAGAGACGCGTTGTAAGTTAGATGTGATTGAGTGTGTCTCTCTCTGTGACATCATAAATTTTAAAGGGATGGACCGTTTATTATTGGTTTATTTAAACATTTTTTATTTTAAAATTCTAAGATTTAGAAAAGATTTTAAGATTCTATTTATTCTTAGATCGAATGGTCCCAAGAGAACATTTTTTGGGATAATCCAATTTAATATAATCCAATTTTTTATTTTTTAAGACATTGGAAGGCAAACAAGCAGACGGATTTCCTGATGGTAAGAAATTCCCGCCGCCTAGAGACACCAAATGTGGTAATGGTGCGTTGCCAACCAGAGGCCGGTATGTTAGGCCTCGAGTAAAAGTAAGTTTATCGGCTACCTTATCCTCCGAACAGGAACACGTCATGACGTTATGGCGGCAGGAATAGGTAAGGCGGTGGTACCAATCCGGGTGAGTCACTGCGAAACTCTACCACCTAGTCAGATATCACGGTGTTAGTGACGACAAGCCTATGCCCGCCTTTTACGAGCTGCCTGGCACAGGATGGCAGATGGTCTATTCTACAAAGGAGCCCGGACCAACACGGGCCCCTTTATGTGTCTGCCAAATTTCATGAAAATCCGTTTAGCAGTTTTTGCGTGAAGGAGTAATAAACAAAAAACCTTACAAACTTTTGCATTTATAATATTAGTAGGATGAAAAAATAAAGAACAAGCTGATGGCATAGACGTCTGTGGCCTATAGATACTCGTATTACAAATACGCCACTGTCACGAGGCCAGGGTTTAAGGCCTATTATGCAAGTTTGCCACCTACCGTATCCTCCGGAATGGAACATGACATTATCATTATGGTGGCAGGAATAGGAAAAGCGGTGGACTTGATCCAACCAGGGAAGTTGATGCGTAGCATTCCACTGCCAGTGGTCCTGTTGGTAATGATTGTTTAACATATTCTTGCCAGGCGGAGAGGCAGATGGTACATTCTTCGTGAATATCTTACTCTCAGGATGTTCGTTGACTGTTAGCTTTCCAGTCCCATACAAAATCTAAAACTTGATTGGTTTTATACTTTGTTATTCTTCAGTCTCTATCATAAGAATAGCGCTTAGAGACGCTGTGCTACTGAATACCCAGTGAATACTACAACCAGACCTATAGTCATACTTTATTTTATCCAGATCTTAGACACCTTTACATATGGCGGGCGTCTACTGCCCGAATCCAGAGTTTTTTTATCTCTACAACTGAGGAGGAATCCAAATTCGAGACAATATGACAATGGAATGTGTTTTTTTCTGAAAGTTGAAGTTGACACTTTTGGTTTCTTACACCACAGCTTTTGGTGTTGACGATGACCACTTACCAACTGGTGCTAGTTGCTCGGTTTCCATTATAAATATTTTGTTAGTAACTATTCAGGTTAATTTAAAGAGAGGTGACAATTAAAAATGTTAAAATCCAATTTTCACGCCATTTATGGTGCAACTGGCCGCAACAATCACTTTTAAATGCAGCCCATTTGAAAAACCCTATAAAAACCAGACAGTGTAATTTTGAGACAATTTAAACTGAATATAAAATGTGATAGTTGAAAATGGCTGAAATATGTCTGGCCTGCTAGTGACAGGGAGTGATCTTGCTAATAATTGTTCTGCCATTAATTGCGCAGAGTTGAAGTGGTATAATGTTCGGATGCATATCGTTACATTAATCACAAGCCGGCTGGCCTGGACGTTGTTGCATGTCTGTCTGTCACATTTTCGAAAGCACAGTGTAAAACTCAACAGATCCTTATGATTTTTTTTATGTGTGTACACCGATTTCTCCGTAGTTTCTGAACTGATTTACGTAATTCTTTTTTTGTTTGATGCGGAATAGTTCCGGATTGATTTTATAAAAATTTGATTTATGTAGGCCTACTAGTTTTTATTTTATGAGCTTCTTTTGTCTACTTTCATCTGTTCCAATGTTTCTTTTTATAAAATTAAGTCATAACAGCAATAAACTAAAAAGTATTAAATAAAAATATCTACGTTACTAAAAACCGACTTCAAAACTAAAAAGTAAAAATAAATACCTATTTAATATTAATTATATACTACCTATTACTTATATGTGCTATTTACTATAATAGGTTCGAGGTCGGTGACAAGCCAATTCAATACTAACTTATTTAATTAAATTCATTTTTAGTTTAAGGTTTGGCACCGACGTATTAGTAAAAAGCACATATAAATAATAGGTAGTATTAATATTAAATCTTTATTATTTTTTACTTTTTAGGTTTGAAGTCGGTTTTCATAATTGAAATTTAATAAATATAAAACTGTGTTTTTTTTGTATCAACATTAAAATATTATATAAATAAATTAAATAACTACTTTTTATAAATATTCAAATATTTGCACACCAGAAGTTGGTAAAATATGTTGGAATGCTTAAGTTATTCTGTAACAACTTTACGCATATTCTGCAAATAATATTATTTTCTTTTTCTTTTCCATTTTTTTTTAGGGTTAATTTTCACCAGTCTCCAAACTCAGCGTATTAATATGCAAAGAGTAATGATTATGGAAAAAACTAGACAGGTATGAATGCATAGATGAAGATACATGGTTCACACTAAAAAATTGGCACTTCTATCTAATTGGAACTATTTGAATTTCTAATATTATATTATTAAAAAGTTGTAAACTTCTTAGTAATAAAAAAAACAATTGGCGTAAAATCATTTGTCAGTTGTTTTTCATCACACATCTAAGTTCTACGTACGCAACAATAATGGAATTAAGTCGAAAAGATTTTGGAGTTTGCCGCTCGTCTTCAAAATGCTCTTGGGTTTGAAGCACCTTGTTTGAGCACCGTGAGGTGATGGTTTGCTGAATTTGAGAGAGGTCAAGTTTCTTTACTTGACGAATTTCGTAAAGGGCAGCCTTTAACTGCCATCAACGGAAATAATGTGACTACTGTTAAGCGGTTAATTGAAGAAAATCTCCGGATTACCTATGAGACAATTCGAATATCGAAAATTAGTAGGAGCCAAAGTCAGAAAATTTTACACGGGAATTGAAAGTTCGGAAACTTTGTTGTCGTTAAGTCACTCATGAACTAATAGCGGAGCAGAAGCAGGCTCGCGTAGAATGGTGCTCACTGATGCTACTGAAGGATGACCACGGACGTTCTAATGCCGTTTATGACATTGTCACAGGGAACGAAACCTGGATTTATTGTTTTGGACCTGAAAAATAACAGCAATCTTGCAACAACAAAAAAAAATGACCGCCTCGTTGGTCGAGGGGCTAGCGTAAACGTAGGAAAACATTACTACCTAGTCTGTCTGAATGTATATAACACACAATTTTTGGCCTACAGAAGCTCCGATAAGCTTCTTCTTACGATATAGCCTATACACTTATGAGTAATTTTCATTTCACTTAATCTACTAAGTTTTATCTTCAACTTTTGTCTAAAGTTTCTAAACATAAGTCGCTTTTGAGAAATTTAAGCACAATCACCTCGTTTTGATAGCAGGTACATTTGAATAAGCTAGTTCATACGACTTTGTTCTTTTCAGCCTTCTCAATGTGTTTGTGATATAGAGGCGTTAAATTTCCCTGATATTCACATGATGTTAAAATTTTCTCTATTTCTCAAATTATCTAATATATATTGAATAAAATATATATATAAGACAAATTTCAGAACCTTTTAGAAATCTAAATATTCTGTATTACTATATTATATACAACTATCTGTTTCCTGCGGCTTCGCTCGCGTTTTCACAGTAACCCCTTGTGCGACCAAGATTAAAAGAGCCCATATGTTAATCCAAGTCTCAATCTATCCGTTGTTCCAACATTTCAGACAAATCCGAGTAGCCATTCGAGCATGAAAGAGTAACAAACATCCATACATACATAGTCACAAACTTTTGCACTGATAATAGTAGGATATTATACCTGTATTACTTACCCTGACGGTGATGAAGTCGTTACATCCCTACAACCAAATTAAATTTTCTCCGTGTTGGTCCGGACTCCTTTGCAGAATAGACTATCGGCCTTCCTGCCAGGCAGCTCGTAAAAGGCGAGCAAAGGCTTACTGTCACTAACACTGTGACATCCTACTAGGTGGTAGAGTTTAGCAGCGACTCGCCCGGATTGGTACCTCCGCCTTACCTATTCCTGCCACCATAACGTCCAATGCTTGCCGTTGACGTGTTCTGGTTCGGAGGGTAAGGTAGTCGCTAAACGTACTTTTGCTCGAGGCCTAATATCATAAATAAATAGATACAGATTGAATAAATGAGAAGAAAAGCAACGAAAACAGGAAATTGTAAATTTTGATCAAGCATTTATTAATTTATTAAATGGAATATTAAAACTGATGTGGAAGACATGAGGACTGGAATTTTATAATGAACAAGTAAAGTGCAATATTCCATTTGACAATGTAGTGGAGCTTAATATTACACGAATTGACAATGTCGTTTTGAAATTTGGCAATCATTTCTTTATGTTAAAGGTCTTCCAAAATTCTTTATTTTTTATGGAATTAGACAGCTAAAAGCTTCAAGGCTCTCCCAATGATAAGTGACAACCGTGACACCACAGATGTCATTGGTGCGTCAATACTCTGTGGTCGGTGTGTCAGGCTTAATGTGCAGGTCTACTGTTTAAACCGGAGGAGTTTACTGTTTCCGGAGGGTGTATTCCGGACCAGAACTTATAGACCCCAAAAGTGGTAATGTTGCGCTGCCAACCTGGAAACGGGATTGAGCAAAAGTAAGTTTACCGGTTATCGTATCCTCTAACCGAAGCACATTACATAGTTGCTGTATATTTGTTTATTTGTTGCGTTTTAGCACAGTCTTGTCGCGTCTTCTAGGACAGAAACATTTAGCATTCTATATCCTCTGCCCACCACGAAAGGGATTTTACTCTTCTGATCGTGGATCCAATTTCAATTTAGTTTTTTTTACTCACTATGTTGTAAAATTATTGTCTGCAAGCGAGTTTCTCTCTTTTTCTCTTTCTATCACCCTCTCTCGCTATGCTTATATTCTTTTGTACGTAGTACGACTTGAAGCTAGAATTACAAAATAATTATATTGTGTATATAAGCACAGCTATTATACCCAGTTCTAAAAACTAGCTTAAAATTATTGCTCTTCCGAACATTACTCTGTGGATACTCATGTCACCGTGGCTCTGACTTTAATTTACGATGATCTCTAAACAGAGTCGTTCCACCAGACTCACTCGTTGTTATACTTCATTTTCTAGTAGAATCATTATTGCTGAGTCTGTATATGACATAGTTAACTATTAGTGTAGTTGATAGTCAAGCTTACCGCCAGCGCTTACAGTAAGTGGGGAGATCTTTGAGAGATTCAGCGGCGGTCGACTAAAGTTTCAGTAGAGTTTCTCAACCTTGTGCTGCTCTTGCTTGCGTGTTTACTCTTATTTTATGATATTGGAAGGCAAACAAGCAGACGGATTTCCTAATGGTAAGATATTCACGCCGCCTATAGACACCAAAGATGGTAATGATCCGTGGCCAATCTTAGGCCGGGATGTAAGGCTTCGAGCAAAAGCAAGTTTACCAGCTACCTTCAAACCGGAACAAGTCATGACGTTATGGCAGCAAGAACAGGTAACGCGGTTATACCAATCCGTGTGAGTCGCTGCGAACGCTACAACTAGTCACATGTCATGGTTTTAGTGACGGTAAGCCTATGCTCGCCTTTTACGAGCTGCCTGGCAGGAAGGCAGATGGTCTATTCTGCAAAGAAGCCCGGACCAACACGGGGCTATATAAGTGATTTTAATAATTAATAACAATATTGTCAAAATGTCACCACGAGCCAACGACAGAAACCATATACATCCATACCATATAATAAATACTGGATGTCAGTGTTGAGGTACATGCTCCAATAATTACTCAGATATTCCCCAGAGATGAACTCTGACAGTGAATTATTTCCAACTACCTGACCCCGCGAATTCCACATCGGTTGATATTGATAGCTGAATAAAAGTCTAAAAAAAACACCTCTGCGATCGCCTCTGTGGTCTAACGGTTCATGGGTTGGACTTGTCTGCATGAGGTCGCGGGTTTAAATCCCGGGTCGGGCAACAAAAAAGAAAACTGGGTTTTTCCAATTTTCTAATTAAAAAATTGTTGCTCGGGATTGGAAATGTACCCGGTTGGCGATAGGCTTGCCACCTATTATATTGTGGGACTTAGTGTCTTCGGCTAGTCGTGGGTGCCCTGGTTGTGAATTTGCATACCCCTTCGGGGATGTGGACTTGAAGATATTTACTTACTTTTTTAAAATGCGAAGATAAATGTGGTTCTAATGACGTTCAAACACAACAATCGCTTGTAGACACCATAAATGTCACCATGGCGGGTATCCTAGGTTCCCTGGTAGAGATTAGCTGATTTTTTGGCATCTATTTGCATTACTGAGCTTTAATTAATAACAACATTAAGGTTTTTTCTTTCTTTCTTTAGTTCTTTATTGTACACAAAAAGTCAATAAAACAAGTAAATATGTAAAATTATACAAAAGGCGAGCTTATCTATAAAAGAGATACAAGTTTCATAAAAATTCATGTACATGTTTCTTGTTAATAACATGTTTGCTCTACATATGCGGCAAACGCACACAGCCAGATAGAAGCAGTGGCCTCGAAGAGATAGGCAGAGGTACAACTAAGGCACCCACGACTAGTTGAAGACACTACGTCCCACAATGTGATAGGTAACAAGGTTACAGCTTGGGACACATATGTATGCAATCCCGGGCAACGTCATTTATATTAGAAAATTGGAAGCACACATTTTCAATTTTTGTTGCCTGACCGGGGATTGAACCGGGGACTTCAAGAATTCAGTCCGACCAATAGACCACAGAGAAAATAATGGATGAAGGCAAAATCAAAATAAGCATTAAGAAGACTTTTTAAACAAATATAGAAATGGTCCGAGATCCAAAAGTTTTTTTTTTTGCAACTATAGTACATATATATATCATGTCAGAGCTCGCCACAGTCTTGTCCCAGGGAGAGTAAGATAGCCGGAAAACTTTAATATTAGCGACGCGCTATTCCAATTTCCACTTATTTGTTTTCTATGGTAATAAAAATAATCTTTCTATTAAACTATTTGCAAATTTCAAATTAATTCAGTATAAAAGTTTGAGGCAGAACCTGAAACGCAGTTTACTTAACACAGTCTCGCTGGAGGAAACTTCATTGTAAAATAATTGCTTGTTAGGGACCTGGAGTCTGGCTCCTACAATTTCTTCGTAAAACACAATTTCCAAGCTTTTTATCACTTTTTATCGGAACGAGCTTTGGTTGAATTTTTACCAAATTATAAAAAGAAATATTAAAAAAGCTTCGTCATTGAAAGCACTTTAAATTTAAGCCTTAACCTGACTCGCTATTTTGATAGACGTTTCTGGACTCGTGCGTCAGTTTGCACCCAATTTTTAAACACATAATAGATTTATTTTACTTTTATGATATTGGAAGGCAAACAAGCAGACGGATTTCCTGATGGTAAAAAAATCACGCCGCCTAGAGATACCTAAAGTGGTAATGGTGCCTTGCCAATCAGAGGTCGGTATCTTAGACCTCGAGCAAAAATAATTTTACCGGCTACCTTACCCTCCGAACCGGAACATGTCAACTAAAAGTGCTGACTGAATAGGTTAGACGCTGGTAGCACTCCGGGCGAGTTGCTGCAAAACTCTATGACCTAGTAGGATGTCACGGTGATAGTGACGGTAAGCATATGTAGCCTTTTACGACCTGCTTGGCAGGAAGGCAGATGTTCTATTATGCAAAGATGACTGCAATTAAGGCTAAATAACACACACAAGTGACGACAAGATTACCCGAAATAAATTTTTGTCTGCGCTCGGTTGATAAAAATGTTTTGGTTTTAGGAAAACTGATTCTTGAAATGAGTACCAAGTTGAGTCGTACGATCTTCATCATTTATGTACAAAGTTGGTGATTTTGTTTAATTATGATGAGTTTCTATCTGTACAACCAAGATGGTGGAAGCTGGAAAAGAAATAGTACCTATGGATTCATCAGCATTTATTTATTTATTTAATTCAATATTGTACGCAAAAATAACCAAAACCCAAATAAATATGCAAAATTGTACAAAAAACGAGCATTACTCAATATTTACTTACTCTCGATAATAATCTTTTTGCGTAATAAACGTGAGCTAGCCAAATTGATCATTTAAGGGGGAGAAATTTATATACCCACTAGAAAAGTAATATGGTAACTTCCTGCAGACTTTTTTATGGGATGAGAGGCAAAGAAATAGACACATTTCCTGTTAGTGAAAAATGTCCCATCTGTAGACAACAGAGGCGGTAATGGTGCGTTGTTATTTTAAGACTAGGTGGCTATTACGTACAGAAGTGTTCTTATGTAATGAATGTTTTTGCCTATCTTACCGGTCGAAAAAATACAGTGACGACCACTGATGTCATGGTTGCAGCAATATGTAATTAGTAGATACATTTGGTCAAGTCCTGCATAGCCATGGAGCTAGTGTCAAAACAATTCTTACGTTTTGCAAGCTGCTTGATAAGAATTTTACCTAAAATACTAGTACTAGCAACAAGAATCTACCTCATAGTAAACTTCTTTCTTTATTATAAATAAAGAAGTGTGTTTACGCCCGTATCCCCGAAGGGTATACAGAAGTTGTACCTCTGCCCAACCCACGACTAGCCGACGAGACAAAATTCCACAATGTTATATTATGCAAACCTACCGCCAACACAGGCACGTTGTTTTTATTACAAAATAGACAAAACACAATTTATTTTTGTTTCCCAAAGCCGGGGATTGAACATGGGAGCTCACGAAATAAAGTCCATTAACCGGATCACTGACTACAGAGGCGACCAATGTCTTATTTTAAACTAACGGCCCGCCCAGGCTTCGCACGGTTATGAAATATACATATAAATATCCTCTTCTATTGATTTATGTATTAAAAAACCCGCATCAAAATCCGTTGCTTGGTTTTAAAGATTTAAACATACATAGGTACATAGGGACAGAGGAAGCGACTTTGTTTTATACTTTGTAGTGATGATGTAGAAACTGAAAATACAGCTTGGTAGAAGAAAACTCTCTTGTGATACGATTGCTTGTTAGGAACCCCTCGAGTCCAGCTAAACCACTCACAAGTCTGTGAAGCTTTGATTCTTGTTTAAAGTAAAAGAAGCTGATTAAGCTGACTTTATTTGAGAGGTTTCAAACTACAACTGTCTTATTAATAAACATGGACTAAAGTACTCCAAGGTTCAAACTATTATAGTTTTATTACACTATGATACTTTTATAATCTCGACTTTGTATTTTAATCAACGTTGCAAAAAGGATTTATGTTTGATTCCTATATTTTTAATATATTTATGTGCGTGTGCATATGTGTGTGTGTGTCTGTGTTTGTGTGTATGTGTGTGTGCGTGTGGCCGTGGCGTAATAACTTTTAAATGGATAGACCGAAAAATTCAAAATCAAATGATCAAACGAACTTACCTGTAAGAAGTTCAATCATTATAATTCTATGTTCATCCTAAAGATTTAGCTAGTTTAAACCTCGTAGATGAACAGAAATAAACTGAAATCAGAAAGAGCATGTCCATGTTTTAATACTTGAATTGGCTCAATGCAAATGCTGTTTGCAGTGCCGATTTGTACTTGGCCAGTGATCAAGTAACTTGGATTCGTATCTAAAGCTCCGTTGAATTTCGAATTCCTCTCGTTCAATCTTTCGTTTAGCCAATTTAGTAATTGCTTTTTCGTTTCGCTCGTCTTTAGACTTGTTTTTGTTTCGGATTTTAAAAAACTGGTGCTGTTGAAGTAATTTTTGCTGCGGAAAATATATTTATCTCTCCTTGATAACATTAAAAATAAAATTATAAGATACCTTTTATATGATTTTGTGATATGGGTATAAGTCAGTAAGTATTGACTTATAAAATAAAGTATGTAGAGCAAAAGTTTTTTCAAATTAGACAATATTTTATAATACATCACTGCACTTAATATGTAGAGTCAATGCCCTGTTTGTTTGTACTGACTCTACAGCCACCAAAAGAAGATTATTTCATTTGATTATAGAACAGCCATATTTTGACTTTTATTGTTTTTTTTTTATAAAATACTTGATTTTTGAGTAATTCACATTAAAAACGAATGTAATAACATAGTAATATTGTTTAAAATACACTGCTAAAAAACTTCGCCTCCAAGAAATGGGAAAATGAACAGTAGGACCAACACTATCAGTTTTACTTACTTACTGCCAACGATACAAAGGCAACTTTTTAGTAGAGCCTCTGCAGAACCTAAATTCAAATCTTTTATTTAAAAAAAACTGTGAAAAACCAGGAAATTTACAGAAAATGTAGGAAAACCTTTAGTTTAAGTTTATTCTTACAAATTATTAGTAGCTTTTAATGTCGAGCGTTACGAAAGTCCATCTGTTGATTTATCCTGCCAATAAAATTTTTAATTTTTGAAAGAGTTAAATCACATTGAAGACGTTTTTAACAAATAAACCCAAAACCAAGTACTTATACAAATAAAGTACATAGATAGGGCAAAAACTGCTAATACAAAAATTTATTCATTATATTTTATAATTGCTACAAAAATTTGCTTTTTTGCCAATACTCATTTCCCAATGCTGTCATATGTACTAGGTATTCAATTTGATAAAATCTTTTTGCAGGAATCTGGATGGTATTGTAAACGTCGATGAATTTTGGTCATCTGGAACCCTAGGGTCACATTCTTCAACCAAATCAGCAATATGTAGTATTGAAAAAGTACACATGAACGAATAGCAACCTGTTTTTTTAACACAACATGGAAAGTGATTGAAAAAGAAGGTTTATACTCGTACATATATATACATAAACCTTCCTTCCTTTTTAATCACTTTAGCTATATATATATCACTTTAGCTAATAAAATTTTAATATTTTAAGCATACAAAGGGACATAGGGACAGAGGAAGCGACTTCGTTTTATACTATGTAGTGATGATGTAGAAACTGAAAATACAGCTTGGTAGAAGAAAACTCTCTTGTGATACGATTGCTTGTTAGGAACCCCTCGAGTCCAGCTAAACCACTAACAAGTCTTTAAAGCTTTGATTGTTGTTTACAGTAAAAGAAACTGATTAAGCTGATTTTATTTGAGAGGTCTCAAACTACAACTGTCTTATTAATAAACATGGACTAAAGTACTCCAAGGTTCAAACTATTATGGTTTTATTACACTGTGATACTTAAATAATCTCAACTTGATTTTGCTCTAACTTTGTTTATTAATCAACCTCGCGAAAAGGATTTATGTTCGACTCCTTAATTTTTAATTCCCGATGAAAAAGGAGGAGTGTTGTAAGCTTTGTGTGTGTGTCTGTGTTAGTGCGACTTGACTTCATGCTTACGTGCGTGCGTGCAAGCGCGCTTGCGTATGTCTGCGTGTGTGTGTGTGTGTGCACCTGCATGCGTTAGTGCGTGCGTGACTACATGCTTGCGTGTGTGTTTGCATGCGTGCGTGCGCGTGTGTGTGTGGGTGCGCGCATTGTGTATCTTATATATGCGGTTTTGTTGGGAGTTCATTGGAAATTTTTAATTTTTCGATTGTAATTTTATGTGGGTTTATCGATTTCTCCTTCATTGGTCACCGATTTTAAAATTCTTTTTACGTATATCTATAGGATCAACTTATTGAAATCGAAGTCTCTTTTTTGCAGATTTACTTAGCATATACGTAGACTATAATTATAAGACATCTGTAATCTTACTTAAAAATTAACTCACGTTTAACGCTAATTTTACACTATCTAAAATTGAATTTCAACGAATAACATGCCGACATGACATCTACATGTAGCATGTCATTGGTTGGACTAAAATTTTAAGCAGTGTTTAGCTAGACGGGCTTCTAAATATTTTTTTTGGTAAGACAGCAAAAAAGTATGTCATGAGATGAGAGCAATGATGAAGTTTTACCATGTGCCGACATATTTATAGTCACTATCACGATGTTGTTGATAAATTATTCAATACCTGTACTAGTACTAGTAAAAAGTTACAGGAAGGCATATATTCTTACCCATTCCTGTTGCTATAGTGACAGCGTTCTTTTCCCATAAACATCTATGGTATCATACGAAACGGTTGTTTCTAACTGCCAGAAAAACCTTGGCTTGTTTCCTACCGTCTTACAAATAACTAAATGAAGCATGCATCAGAAGCTACCGTCTTATAAAATGTCGAAGAGCTGAAATGTGGATAATCCTTGATAAAAGACAAATCTCAGTAAGAGCAAATCTGAAAAACAATTTTTAAATTTGCTTAACTAAAGACAGACAAAGTGGTATTCATAATTTATCGTAGCTTTTAAAAGATACAGATTTAAACCAGATCGTTGGCTAAATACAAACCGGTAATGCAAACGTCATTTGCATATGATCCGTATACAGCCATGTTGAGTTTAAAAACAGTTTGCTATTCGTTCATGTGTACTTTTTCGATACTAAATATTACTGATTTGGTTTAAGAATGTGACCTTAGGGTTTTTCTAGAGTTTTTTTATGATATTGGAAGGCAAACAAGTAGACGGATTTCCTGATGGTAAGAAATTTCCGCCGCCTAGAGACACCAAAGGTGGTAATGGTGCGTTGCCAATCTGAGGCCGGGATGTTAGGCTTGAGCAAAAGTAAGTATATCGGCTACCTGACCCTCCGAACCGGAACACGTCACGACGTTATGGCGGCAGGAATAGGTAAGGCGATGGTACCAATCCGGGTGAGTCGCTGCGAAACTCTGCCACCTAGTCAGATGGTGGTCTAGATGGTCGAAATTCATCGACATTTATAATACTATCCAGATTCCCGCAAAAAGTTTTTATCAAATTGAATGCCAAGTGTATATGACAGCATAAAAAATGAGCATATTACGTATTTTGGAAAAAAAAAACAATTTTTGTAGCACTTTTAAAATATAATGATTAAATTTTTGTATTAGCAGTTTTTGCCCCATCTATGTACTTTATTTGTATGAAATACTTGGTTTTGGATTTATTTGCAAAAAAAGTCTTCAGCGTGATTTGACTGTTTCAAAAATTTAAAATTTTATTGGCAGGATAAATGAACAGATGGATTTCGTAACGCTTGACATTAAAAGCTACTAACAATTTGTATGAATAAATTTGAACCAAAGTTTTTCCTACTTTTTCCGTAAATTTCCTGGTTTTTCACAGTTTTTTAAAACAAAATATTTAAATTTACGTACGAGAGAGGCTCTACTATAAAGTTGACCTTGTATCGTTGGCAATAAGAAAGTGAAACTGATAGAGTTAGTGCTACTTGTCACTTTGCCATTTCTTGAGGGCGAAGCTTTTTAACAGTGTATTTTAAACAATATTACCATAATAACAATATTAACATTATTTTTACACTCCTTTTTAAAACGAATTACTCAAAAATCTAGTATTTAATAAAAATAAAAACAAAAGACATGGCTGTACAAAAATCAAATGAAATAATCTGTTTTTGGGAGGTTGCTATAGACATAGTACAAAACAAAGCTATATATGGGCAAACTGGGCTTTGACTCTACATATTAAGTGCAGTGATGTATTATTGATATGATTATCTAACTTGAAAAAACTTTTGTTCTACATACTTTATTTTAAAAGTCAATACTTTCTGGCTTATACCCATATCATAAAATCATATAATAAGTATCTTTTAAGACTTTCTTTAATTTATTTATTTATTATTTATTTAATTTTATGCACAACTAAGTACAAAGGTTACACTTAACGCTATATAGCATTCTATACTAGTTAACC
>NJDD01001401.1:32452-48266 GCA_002245505.1 Calephelis nemesis | reverse complement strand
AAGAAGTGCAACAATATATTATTACACTAGCTGTTGCCCTCGGCGTTGTCCGCTTGATCAATAGTGGGACCATTTTTCAGGATAAAACTACACATAGGAGTTACTCCAAGTTACCCTCTACATGTTTACCAAATTTCATGAAAACCAGTTTAGCAGTTTTTGCTTGAAGAAGTAACAAACAAACATACAAACTTTTGAATTTATAATATTAGTACGATAACATTATTTAACCATTATAATACCGTGACATTCTACTAGGTAGATATTAGAGTTTCGCAATGACTCACCTGGATTGCTACAGCTATTGCCTTACCTATTCCTGGCGCCATAACGTCAGTGCTTGTCGTTGAGATGTTCCAGTTCGGAGGGTGTGGTCGCTAGTAAACTTACTTTCGCTCAAGTCCTAACATCCCGGCCTCAGGTTGGCGACGCACCACTCTCACCTTTGATATCTCTTAGTGGCGTGAATTTCTTACTGTCAAGAAATCCGTCTGCTTGTTTGCCTTCAAATATAAAAAAAAACTACTTTAATATTTAGTTACAAGATTTCACTCGAATAAACATAGTTAGACACAAAGAGCGTTTAGACGTGACGTCATTTGATTTTTAACCGACTCCAACAAAGGTGGTAGTCCAAACCTTAAGGATCCAGCCGTCATAATGAGTACCATGTTTAGGTCTTGATTTTTGAGGCTATAGACTGCACAAACAACCTTCGGGATGAAGTGTTGAAGTGTGTCAGCTACGATAACATCTTTGGTGTCCATTTCTTACTATCAGGAGAAGCGTGTGTTTGTTCGCTGACCTCAAACACAAAAAATATGTCCGCCAGCCTAACTAGCGCCATCTACATATAAACTTTCAATTTCATTTAAACTTTTTAGATTATTTGCCGTACGATATATCCAGATTTTTTTATGATATTGAAAGGCAAACAAGCAGACAGATTTCTTGATGATAAGCAATTCAAGCCGCCAAGAGACATCAAAGTTGGTAATGGTGCGTTGCCTACCGTTGGCTACCTTACCCTCCAAACAGGAATGCGTCAACGGCAAGTGTTTGACGTTATGGCGCCGGAATAGGTAAGTCGGTGAAACCAATCCGGGCGAGTCGCTGCAAAATTCTACCACGTAGAATTCTATCACATAGTAGGATGTCACGGTATTAGTGACGTTAAGCCTAGGCTCGTCTTTTACGAACTGCCTGATAGGAAGTCAGATGGTCTATTCTTCAAAGGAGCCCGAATAAACATAGTTACATACATTGAAAATTAAATAAAAGCTGATAAAACATCCCTATCCAGAAAATAATATAGTAAATAAATAAAGCCTAATTAGCCATCTTGTTTTGGTTTCTAACTTTTAATTAATGATATGATCCCGCAACAATGCAATGAATAATACAAACTCATTATACCAGGGCAACTTTAACTACGACTGAGGGTTTGATATTGGTCAAGTTGCATAGAAAATTTATACTTGTTTTGTACGGCTAATTGTAATAAGGCTTTCTCTCTTTAAGACGAAGCTCTAGAAAACATCTTATCGCTCTTGTTTCACCACTGAATGAATCATAATTATATTCTTACTAATTTTATGGACAATTTGTCAATATGGCAGGTTTTATGTGTCTAGAAATATACGCCGCAGAAATAAATGCGTAAATTTTTTCTTACGTATTTTTTTTCAAATACCCTCCTAAAATCAAAACGCGACAGTGGCCAGCGCTGAGACAATAGGGTTTTTTTTTCATATCCCTGGACTTTTGTCATCAGATCCCGATTCGATAGCGGGAGTAACTCCTAGTAGACTACTAGTAGACTATTTCAAATAAATATACTAGGTCGAAGAGTTTCGGAGCAACTCGCCCAGATTGGTAACACCGCCTTGCCTATTCCTGCCGCTGTTACTTCAGTCCTCGCCATTGACGTGTAAGTTGGCAACGCACCATTACCAATTTTGGTGTCTTTAGGTGGCATGAATTTCTTACCATCAGGAACCGTCTGCTTGAGTGCATCCCAATATCATAACAAAATAAAAGATTTGTTGAAATCGGTTCAGTATTGACACAGGAATTAGTTAATACACATAAAAAAACAGGTATCGAACACATGACATCCTCCTTTTTAAAGGTGGTTAAAATACAAGCGAAGCCACGGGTAACTAGTTTATAAGATGACAAGATAATAAAATATCTCATAAACTGGATAGCAATAAAAAATAACCTTCCGAATACTTTATTACCTCGTAAACGGTTATAAGTTTTATTACACAGTTAATATAATGATTTTCATTAAGAAAACGAAATTTATAGAATACAATTTTAGAAGTTTGTCTTTTGTTTTTAGTTTAGAAAGGCATAATATAGTAATAAATAATTTTATTACATTTTTACTGAGTTTTTAACTTGTCAACAAACAAAAGCATTGAAACTTGGACACAACAATTTATTTAATACTAGTTGTTACCCGCGGCTTTGGTCGCTATAAATAGAGTAAAGTCTGTCCTATCTTTCAAGTTGAATTAAACTGCACACGTTGTGTAGATTTGATTAAAATCGGTTAAGTAGTTTAAGAGTCCATCGCGGACCAACACCGTGACATGTAATTTGTATAAATTTAGACTAGCTGCTTGTTTCGGCTTCGCTTGTATAGTAATTTTTTGGTCATTAATTAAGATGTGAGCTATCCTATCTTTCAAATTGGAGCAAACTGCACACGGTGTGTAAATTTGATTAAAAATCGGTTAAGTAGTTTGAGAGTCCACTGTGGACAAACACGATATGTAATATCACTTGTATAAATACTCTATGTAACTTGTATAAATCTAGATTAAGTCTTGGCGGCAACGACGCCCGTGAGCAAAAGTCACTTACTTTTACCTATCCCCCAGGAATCTGTTTAGATACCGGTATAAAAAGTAGACTGGTGGTAATTTTGTTGCGCACCCACTAAACTAATTGTAAGTTATCGCTGTCTTCTGTCAACGAAAGTAACAGAAAGAGACAAAACACTTTTAGTGCTGTCAAAGTAGACCGTATACGTCATTTGTACAGGCGTTAAATCTATAACTCGGAAAACGTTGATTAAAAACATCAGGATTTGACATGTTCGGACTAATCTGGCATGTCTAAAACGTTCCATCTCTATTGTTTTTGTTTCATATGAAAAAGATAGCATGTGTCTAAAATAAGTTTAGTTTGTGAACAACAGAATTACCACATATATCACTTTACACCCTCCTAACTAACTCTATACATAAAAATTGAAGAACAACATCACTCCGTTGCGATGTAAAAAAGCCCATACAACCAATTTCGTTTTCGTAGTTTGTATTCTATTTTTTAAGGGGAATGTTCACTTGTTTTTTTATTCCAGAGACAGTAATAATAGGTGTAGCCTATCACTCTACTCTCTCCTAACTATCTCCACACAATATAATACTTGAATAAACTAAACTTACTTGAATATAATAATTGAATAAGCTAAACAAACAATTTCGTATGTGTAGTTTGTGTTCAATTTTTAACTGTAAATGTTCACATGTTTTTTTTATTCTAGACACAGTATTAATAGGTACCATATTATGTCAAAATTGAGCCGATCTTAAGAAGCGATCGTCAGTTGGTCAGTAATGCTATATCTAAACTGTTTTGTAGTGCGACATTTCTCCTAAATCGGTACCATTACTTATTTCTATTGATATCTCAGTAGTGCTCGCCACTATCATGTTACAATTTAGGATAATCCACAAAAAACAATACAAAAATTAATATGAAAACGATGTTGAATATTATATTATTAGTTACAGAGTACTTAGCACAAGATCCCATGATTTCGGCAAATGACCAAACTTATGTCATTCATAAAAAATAAGTTGCACAACATATTTTCAAGTTAATATTTTTTTTGGGAATTGTTCTTGTTCATTTTTATTTAGATGTTTTTACAATTCTCGTCGTTTTACAACCCCTTTTAGTTCTTTTCAGACCAAGAGCAAACATAATCTTAAACAATATCAAACTTAATCTTAGCATATTCTTTAACTTTCTTATTAATAAACACGAATCAAAGTGCACCTAGGTTTAACCTGGCATTATAGTCTTTATAACAATGCGATACAGACAATAATAAGTATCAATGTAATTTTACTCCTACACTAGTTCGTATTTATTAATAAGATGGTAAGTGTAAACTTGCATTTTTAAAATTTAAAACATTACATACTCTCAGATAACAAAAGAGTGAATTAATAAAATAATTCCTCTTTTTGGAAGTAAGTTGAAAAGAGCAGAACATTCTGAAATAAGAGGAATTTATGACACCACTTACAAAATCTCTTACCCCGATGGCATCAATTATTTTAAGTTGAGAAAGTTGTCTGGAAAGTTGGGATTAAGATTGGATAAACGAGCTCATCGCGGCGGGGAAATGAGGAGCCATTGGACAAATGATGGGTTTAAATAAGTGTTTGAGGATTCCTAACGCTTAATATATAGAGTGACCATACCTACTGTTATTTATAAGATCACCTTTTTTTTGAGATGGAAAAAAAAACCCAAAAGCTCACATCGCTTAGACAGCAAAATTCATATTGGTGCTTTGCCAACCTGTAACTGCAATGTCAAGTTATTGCGTACATTAGATTACCAGCTATGCTTCTCTAGCAATGCGATAATGCAAATCCATGCATGCAATCTAATTTCCACCTAAATTAACTAATTTCTATCAATATAAACTCAAAATTCAATAATAATGAAAAAATTACGACCATCTCCATTCATGATGGCGCCAAAACAAGGTAAGATATTTTAAGGGAAGTGTCAAAATAACGTCAATATGCATGACGGCTGTCACGTGTACGACTTATGTCTCAATGTACACTAAAATTTGAATTATTTAAAATGCAAAATAAGTAGAACCATTGATGATGAGATATTTTTCTATGTATCACTTTAAAATGATTTAAGATAGTATGCAAAATGTAACGTTCATCAAACTCAAGTTTAATACACGTTATCAAACATAAAGAAATAAATTAAATTAGTAATAATTAAGGATGAAATCTAGACATCAAGCTAGACATAACAATTTGCTGCATAACAGGTTTTATAAAAAAAGTGTGCTCACGCCTGCAGCCTCGAAGATGTAGGCAGAGGACCAACAAACCGCCTAACCTACGACAAGCTGAAGGTAGTAAAAGTTATAATTCTTCATCCAGGAAAATAACTTTGCTTAGTCAAAATTGCTGCAAAAACAACCAACCCAGCATGTCTTTTTATTCGATTTTATTTATTCGTCTTTGTCGACGTCTCATCAACACTTTGATAACATTTTTAATGTGTTTAAAATAGTAAAAGTTTATAAAATTATGTACATTAACGAAATTTGTAAACACCTAACACAAAAGCACGTCATTTTGCTGCTTTCACCTTTTGCTTGGCGAACGCTAGCAATCTATACTTATAAAATAGCATGTCCTGACTGACTGATTCATCATCGCCGAGCAAAAATTGTTAGAGTTACAGCCATGAAATTTGGTGAATAGGCTCGTTTTATTGAGTAGACACTTGCTAAGGATAGAATTTCAGAAATTATACCCCTAAAGGGGTGAAATGAGGGCTGAAATTTTGTATGGAAGGCCGTAATTTTTTAAGTTATAAATATGAAACTTAATTTTTGGGCCACACATTAAAAAATATTAGATACGTTTTAAGCGTTTCTGGAAATTCCATCCCCAAACGGGTGAAATAGCGGTTGAAAGTTTTGTATGGAAGTCCTTTTAATGGGCTATATATTAACTACCACGCGAGAAAAGCCGCGGATAACTGCTAGTCGACACATAAAATCGTTAGTGTTAGTTAAAATAAGCAACTTGGTAATCATTTATCGTTTGATACTGTACAAAAGATTAAATTCAAGCTACGACTTCTCTATTCCTTTGTTAACATCACGTGATATATCACGAACGCTATAGCATTCCGTCCATTCATTGTTTTTAATGTTAGCGTTATTGCAGGTCCAACAAGCGATAATACGATTAGATTTGATCATAACATATTCCTTACTAGCCAAGTCAGCGCCAGCAGCAGACAGACGAATAATTCAAAAATGCTAAAAAAAAATTTCATTTCCTATTTTTACTTAATATCTTTAGGGCTACTTGCACATTCCCGGGTTACATATAATATTGAGTTAAACTGTCACATATAAGGTGATTTAACTCTAGTTAGACGCAAACTCAGTGTTAAATAGTTAGCCCAGGAACATGCAAGTGTACAGAATTAACTTTTCTACACTTTTGTTAAAAGTATAGATTATCTAGAAAACAAAACCTCCAATAGAATAAAGAGCCATCTTGTCTCCAAAACGTTTAAATTTTGTTCACAATTTGAAACTAGAACAGTTTACCAGATTGTGCTCCTAAACCCAGAACGTAACAGAGGTGAGATTTATTATCCCGCGTTTTTACTTTACAAAAATTAAAGTAATTCAACATGGTCACTCTACTTCCAAGATATTCTCGAGATACTAGACTCTGTTGAATGTCCCATTCTAATGTACTCACTGCAATTGAATCGCCTAAGCTCTTGGAGGAAGACATGATGAGGACTTGGTACGATATCGTTTTGACTCAGTAAATCGGTATAGCTATTAAAGGCTGGGATTCTTCAAAAATAGAACATTTGAGATTTCTATGTCAAAATCCGTTGTTTAACCTAATTGTAAAAGAATGTTATTTCCAGGCATTAAGTTATACCTTCATCATACACGAAGGTGAGCAAAACTATTTCGTGAATGTGACAAATACATATCGACTACAAAATTATGCTGCCCAATAATTAGCAACAATCTTATAACAACTCAAGTACCTAGATTTCATAATGCGATAAACCAATTTTTTAACAACCCCTGAAAAAAAATTGCATTAAGTTATAACAAATATGGACAAAATTACACCAATTATTATATTGTGATACAGACTATAATATCAAATTAACATTACTCTTACTTTACTTCATTTATTAATAAGACAATAATCGTCCAGGTTAAACCTAGGAGTATATCGTTAATTAATAAAACGAAGTAATGTATACCTAGTTTAGTTTTAGTTTAGAGTCTCGAACACGTCGGCTTTCTAATAAAAATATCCGCATCAAAACCGGTCACATAGATAGGTACTTAGAAGCGTTCTAGTAGCTCCTAATATTTTTTGTTAATTTAAAATGTACGATTTCAGAACGAAATTTTAAAAAAATCTTCTATTTTATAATGAATATGTACATAAAAACAAATTGAAATTCTTAATGTTATCAGCTTATTAATACATATATCAGTAAGTCGATAATAGAGATATTATTTAAAATCAATAACGTAGTTACAAGTGTTCTGATAAAATTGACCTTGAAATATTTGTAATAAAGGTTAATATGTTTTGGCTGGTTGTTACTGATTTTCCTCTTTAGTATAGAGAGATATTGAAACTCTGTTATCTAAACATAAATTTGGCAACTACATACACATCCCGTATGGTCTAGTGGCTAGGATACCTGGCTTTCACCCAGGAGGCTCGGGTTCGATTCCCGGTACGGGAAAACTTTTTTTGTTTTTTTTATTTTATTTAAAAGTCAGTATTATTTTTAGAACAAATTAATTTATCGTTTACTACCTATCCCGGCGAACTTCTTTCTAACCATTCAGTTTGTATAAGAACGAAAAAATAATCTAAATCGGTCCAATCGTTCGGAAGTTATGCGCTTATTAACACATTTAGCGATTATTTTTTATACTAAAATATAACAATCCCAATAATGATGTTGACGAAATTACTCTGGACACAAAATGTATACAGATAGCAGGACCTTGTAACAAAAATAATCTGAATGTCTAATCCATGCTTTGAGTTCTTTAAATACCGAAACTTGTTCCGTGCATCTTGTTCTGACTGAATTCTTACGAATTTATTTATTTTGTAACACCAGTGCCCGGCAGTTGTGTTGGAGTTTCAAGAGTAAAAAGCTGGCAAGTACATGTACTTGCAAATTACTTTTGTCTGTAGTTGTAGGATGTGGTATTATTATTTTAATGCTAGATGCAGGAAATAAGAAATTCTGCGATTAGTTGGGGCAAAGGCGTTACCACAAAATAGATCTGGTACCACGGAAGTGCCCCTGCCAATATGAGCAAAGCNGACTAGGTGGTAGAGTTTCGCATCGATTCGCCCTGATTGCTTGCCCAGATTAGTCAGTACTAGCCATTGACGTGTTCCGCTTCGAAGGATAAGGTAGCCGGTAGCCGGCAAACTTACTTTTGCTCGAGGCCTAACATCCCGGTCTCAGGTTGGCAACGCATCGTTACCACCTTTAATGTCTCTATGCGTCGTGAATTTCTTACCATCAGGATATCCGTCTGCTTGTTTGCCTTCTAATATTATAAAAATAAAAATATTTACAAAGTGGCTGGTGAACAGCTAGGAGTAAAATAATTAAGAGTGGATTTATTTTTCCCCTATAGTACATGTAAACTCGTATAATTAGATTAATGACGGGTTCCTATATTCAAGAAACGAGTCGTTTTGATTACGGATGGTATTATTTTTTTGGAATAGTAAGATTGCTAACAACGGTTGCTCGTCAGTTAACTATGAAATTTAAAAAAAAATATAAGTAACACTCCTAACTTATGGGTTACCTTTCTTTGATTATAGAAACCGGGCATAAGGTGTAAAATTAATTAAGCTAGGTCTTGTTGAGTGAGAGTCCAGATTGTTAAGCTTAGCTCAGCATGAGATTGATACCTTTTTGACAGTGTGAGCCATATGGACTCGTCTTGACAACATTTTATATGGTTTTAGATTGGATTGTAATTATTATCTAGATGACGTCATTACTATCAGAATGTTATTTTTTTTACAAAATCTCTACTGGTTATAAATTGTAAATGTTAGTGTCGGATAACAATGTAAATGAGAATGGATTTAGATACCTGACGAGAAATTGAAATTCCATGATCAAACCACTAGGGTTTTATATGAGTGTAGTGTCACGAGTCTCTGTAACTGGCTTTTCTATGACTGTATGAAAAAAGTAAGGGATGTTTAGGAAGCTACACAGAATTGCAAAGTTCGTGATATTTTGCACACAATACCCTCTGCCTAAGTAGTAAGGAACTAAGTTGCGTAAGGGACTTGGCGTGCATATTATACGTATGAATTTTTGCACGTGTGTTTATAGGTACATTTCGTTTTCTTGTCAAAACCATCAAAATAACCATCTGTTTACTTATAAGATCGAAAAACCATGTCCGATACACATAATTCCTTATTTTCACTTTCTTCCTATTCGCAAACGCAACGAAAGATATAAAATGTTTAAAACCTATTAAAAAAGATATATGTCTCAAACATTCGTATGGAACATAAAAACCGAAGCATCAAGATACGGGTAGAGTCGCAGAGGGCAGAGATAAGCGCTATCTGAGCCGTTTGCGGCATAGCGGATAATTTCCGCTGCCTGATGGTGTCATTTACTCCCAGATGTGTGGGTGGCCTCATTGATAGCGGGACGTAAGTTATTTCGTTCTCATATGAGAACTACTACTACATGGAATGGAAGTAATTGGTACTACTACAACAAGCAAAAGCACATTTCATACACATTAGACATTTCTCATTATTTCGCTTTTTGTTTACTCTCTTACCATTAGTTTGTTGAAAGAAAATGAAATGAAATTTATTCATTTGCTGAATATGTGTGCTAGAAGCTGTTAAAAAAGATATTTGTTTATAGCAACAGATTCTACAACACTGTGGTAAGCAAGTTTTATTATTTTAGCAAAATTTTAAAATGTGATTAAGTTTGACCCTATCTACCATAAGCCGCCATCGTTTCCAAACCTAGCCAGTTATAATAAGAAACGGCAAAACAAAGTCCCCGGCAACTAGGATTAATCCTATCTACCTTAAACTGCCCCTGTTGTTGTCGTAAGTTAGTCTTTATTAAACGGTGTTTGAAATAAAGAGTAGACATAATAAAGGTAGCAAATATTTTAGATCACAATATTTCGAACTATAGGTTAGACAAAATTTTCCATCAAATTTACTTGCATAAAAATGTTAATATAACGCAACACAAAACCTTTTTACAGAATTAATAGCGAATATAGAGACGGCTGTAATTAGTAAGAGAAAACCATTGCCTTTAAAACCATAGATGTTACTTGCGCAAGGTTCTCCGATAAGAAGCAACAGATAAGCAACACATTTAGTCGGGATCCTACGATCTAGCACAAAACACGACAATAGCCAGCCCTGACGCCATGGTAAGAGGAAAAGGTAAGTAATTTATATCATCGGGCCATAGTACGATCTTTTACGAAGCACTCTTTCTTTTAGAGATTACTAACTGCAGGAGTGGAATAACTAGCCGGGAAAGGCCAAAGGGTTATATCACGATCTGCAAAATACCTCAACTATTTTTTATTATTATCGACTCTGTGGTCTGGTGGTCCAATGTTGATGTTGACTAAAAACAGGTGGTTTGACTTCTGTTTCTAGAAATTCAAAACTGCGTGACCCAGGATTGAATAAATGCTCGGTTGAAGACAGCTTTTATTACTTGTCTCATTGTGGGACTACTAATTTCCTTTGGCTGATCGTAAGTACCATGAATGCACTTCTGTCTACCTCTTCAGGAATACGAGCATAAAGACCTACAACAATAACAAACCCAAATTTTATCACATTTATCTCTTATAATCTCTAAATAAAAAATAATTCAAAACGTATAATAAGTTTTCTTTGTTATTAAAATTTAGTATTTTAGTGTTACCTCACATTTTTTTAATTTATTACAATTTGGTCGTATTTTAAAATGTGTTCAAAACAATTTGCATTATACCTGTCTAGAATGTACAAACCAAAGCATCACGATAATATTATAGAGTTGCAAAGAGCAAAGATAAGCGCCATACGCTGTTTGCTGCTCTGCTGGTGACATTTACTCTGAAATGTTTGTGTGGCCTCAGTAACAGCGGGATGTTTGTCAAAGGATATTTGAAAAACATGTTGTAAGCAAGTAAACATAACAACCACTTAAACCCTTAAGTTAGACATGCAAACATAGTCTCAAGTCCGGTACTTGAGATCGGAACGGACTTAAGTTTTCGTGCGTCAGTAGTAATGTCTTACAGCGGTTATAATCGTTATTGACAATGTTTAAGGCACGACGGATAATTCGCTGTCAGTTAGTCCTTTACTCATAATGAATGGTTCTAGTGATAGCGATATTGTTTTCTGAAAAGATAGTTGATGATCCGGAATAAGGCATAGACTACTTCTATCCCAATAGTTTGTGTCGGTAATCTAGAGGTCTGGTCTTGGCATTACCTATATGATATCCCGGGTTTAATTCCCAATTTAGGGAGCTCAAACATGTGTTTTTCAATTTTATAACTTAAACAAATTTGCCCACTGTAGGATTTTGTTTGGCAACAGAATTGTTACTTGTAAATTTGTGAGCTAAATACCTTCAGCTAAACTGTACCTCTGCCTAGCTCTTTAATAATACGGAGTGAACGAACGAACTCCATGAAAACGGGATTGTAGCCATGAATAATTAACTTGCTCTATTTTTTTAGTGTTGGTTCGAGTCCTCTGAATATACTGACAGCTCCAACCTGACAGCTCACAAGAGGCTAGCAAAGGCGAAATGGGTCATCAACAACAACACCAGTGGTGGTAGGGTGATGTGCAGCAACTAAATGGACAGGGCATACACGCCTAACTACATCGACCAACTGCGAGGCTCAGGTACGATTCCCGACGGGGGCAGGCATTTGTGTGATGAACATTTAGATGTCTGCATTTCCGGGTCTGGGTGCTTATTAAATTTATTCTGGTATCTATTTAAGTATTTCTGTGTATTAGTATCGTTGACTAACACCCATAATACAAGCATATAATTTGCTTACTTTGGGGCTAGATTCAATTTTTATGTGACTTGTCCAGATATTTATTAATTATTATTTCTTCCGGTTGCCATGATGACAATGTCTTGTTCCAGCCCGGAGGTACGGTAGCCGGTAGATTTGTACAGTTGGCCTTACACCCCGGCCACAGGACCGTGACGCAACTACATTAGTGACTGCAGTTATTACTTACCATCGGGGGAACCGGGTGCTAATTCGCTGTCTTTTGCTTTAAAAAAATAACTAAAAAAACGCCTCTGTGGTCTAGCGGTCCAAGTGTTCGACGCCACTTTATGGGGACCAACCTCATTGGAGTTCGATTCCAAAAAAACGAAAATGTGGTTTTTCCAATTTTCTAATAAAAAATGTTGCTCGGGCTTGGATATGTACCCGGTCGGCGATAGGCTTACCACCTATCACATTGTAGAACTTAGTGTTTTCATCTAGTCGTACAACCCACGACCTCTGCCTATCTCATCCGAGACATGGGCGTGAAGATACTTTTTTTAAGCTATAAATAAAAAAATGTAAAGTGACAAAATATCGCTAAATAAAGAAATTAAATTATCGTTCCAAAATTACAATTTCACTATTGCATTTGTAATGGCACTTCAAACCTAACTTGTACAAACAATTATGTATTAATTAAACACAATTACAATGTAAAGGTTCCGGATTAACCGTAATGAGTTTTCAACTCATTATTTTTAATGACATCTGTTTATTTTTTCCATGGAGTAAAAAATCCTAGGAGTTCTTCGGAATGCTGAGCGTTTAGGCGCGCATTGATATGTCAATCCGAATTTTAATTATTTTTTATTAAAATCCGAAATTATTTTTTTTTTTGCATCAAAGAACTCGATATAGGAAAGCCCAGTTAAAATTATTCAAAATCTTTATAAATGCGAGAGTTTGTAAAGATGGATAGATGTTTGTTACTCTTTCACGCAAAAAATGCTGAACGGATTTAGATAAAACTTGTTACAGGAATATAGATTTAAAAAAAAAAGATAGGGGTAGACAGAGGCACGACCAGGCAACCCACGACTAGCCGAAGACACTAAGTCTCACAATGTGGCAAGCCTATCGCTAACCGGGCATATATCAAATCCTACGCAACTGTATTTTTATTAGAAAATTAAAAATACGCATTTTCCAATTTTTTCTTTCTGACCGACCCGGAGATCGAACCTCAAGAATTCAAGTCCAATGCCTGACCGCTAGCCCACAGAGGCGATCAAATACCTATAGAATATAAATAATAGAATATAGTTTATACCTCAAAATAAAACATAGGCTACCATTTATAAAAAAATCTAATATTTAGAAGAAATAAATAGTCATTTAAGAGTCTTAAGTATGGCAGCAGCTTCTTTGCTTGAGTAGGTAGTAGCTTAGCGAGATTTGACGGCAACAAGAAAACTTGTACACTTTTTTGGATTGGACAAAATCGTAAAAACTATCACCAAAATTGACTAATTTTACTCAATACTTACACAGAATTCAATTATTACTAATAAACTGTGACCATCTTTCCACTAGATAGCGCCAAAACTACATATTTATTTTTGAATTGCAATTTCAACTCTGGAAAGTCTAAACCTTCTTCTCTCCTCTTCTTTCTACTTTTCTTCTTTTACGTGATAATCCTTAGCAAGCCAATTACACTATAGAGTTTGCTTTCAATTTTACCAGTCATTGAATTGACTAATAGACAACCAAACATGTAAGACGTTGAAAGATTTTTATGTATACACTAGCTGTTGCCCGTGGCGTTGCCCGCGTGGTTGCAGATCCCACAGGAACATTTTTTCGGGATAACAACTATCCAGTCTGTTAATCCAAGTCCTCTATATGTGTGCTAAATTTCATGAAAATCGGTTAACTTGTTTTTACGTGAACGGGTAACAAACATACAAACTTTCACACTTGTCATATTAATGGGTCATTTAGTTAATAATCATTCAAACGTATTTCATTACAAGTTGTAGGTCTGACAGCAAAACTTATCGTGAAATGGTCTTCTTAGGGCCACTTGCTCCATGGGCCTAACATTCCGGACATAGGACAGCGACACACCTGTAACCTATATAGTGTATTGAGGCCACGTGGTCTCTTACGTTGAAAGAGAATCGTATCAGCTAATTATATCGTATCAGTAAAGGACACTCGTTAGAAAAATGACAACAGTGTCAGTTGACCTCTCACATAAAAAATACGACCAAGATTATGCTAACGCTTATGTTAAGAAACCCTCAAAAAGCTTCTTATTTATAAGTAAAATATCTCTCAAAAGTCTACAAAAGCCGCGTTTTATGCAGCTAATTAGAAAAGTCGGTGTACAAATGGAATTAGTCCGATTATACTTTTAGCCTAATTACTGGTAACTGCGCAAAGCTCTGTTAATGTCTGTGGGGTCTTTTATATCCCACGCACCATTTAAGGGCCAGTTACTAGCTTCCTTGGGCAAATATGCGACAATTTAGTTTTGGCGATTTATACTATGTACCTATTCTTCATGTTCTACGACTAAGATCTTTGAAGAGAAAACTTCTTTAGTGGCGGTGCGCACTTTTTTGGCATAGGTAAAAACTTCTAAACTCGCGTCAGGACACGTGACCTGGAATTTCGTAAGACGGCACAGGGCGCTTGAGCGAATGTTCGTGTTGTCATGTTTGTGTACGACAGTGCAATAATTTTTTATCTTTAGTTTTAAAGCCCTGATGATTAAAGTAAGAAAAAGGGTTAAATAAAGTATATTGTGTGTAAGTACAAGTGTTAACTACAAAAAAAAGTGTGTAATGAATATTGTATTCTATCAAATAAATGATAGTAGTCTCATACTGATAATTCAAGCAATTCGTGCAAAATTATTCCCTAACCATTCCAAAGTAACAAAAATGCACAACGTTAATATTCAAGTTTTCACTTCTGCCAAGTGCCAGCACTCCCGGAGTGCAGCTTGTCGCTTTTTTTACTTCAAATTACTAGAATTTAGTACGTGCTCGTAAGAAATTTAGAGGCGTACAATACTTTAAACCTAACTAGTAACTGTAAGAAGCTTCCTCGGTGTTAATATAGGCTTTTTTAAAAAATACCATAATGTTATTGTGGGAGGGGTGTTTTATGTTTGACGTGTCTGTAATTATGTGTGTGTCTATCCATAGATACACAGCTCCTAAACTAATAGACCGATTTAGATGTCATTGATTTAGTATTGATCCAGTTTTAGCTACATTGCAAAAAGAATAGGGCTAACATTTTTTTTTGGTGAATTTGGGTTTAGTGGTCTAAAGTGATTGTAGAGCTTTTCAAGTGTCGATTTAAAGGTCGTAGATGCTGGTATATATTCGATGATTTTTTATAATTCTACTAGCTATAATACCCGGCTTCGCTAGGGAGTTGATACAAGATTACGCGGTAGTTGAATTAAAAAAATAAACTATGACGTATCAGTAAAAAAAATATTGAAAATAATTTGAATAACTAAATTTATCTCGCTTCAACTCCAAAATAAAAGCTACCTAATGCTGTGTAAATACACAAAATTTAAGAACTTTATTATAGAAACAAATGTAATTTAAGATTTTGTTGAAATTGGAATTTCAAATTTCGCGCAATTGCTACACATGCTGTAATGTTAATGATAGGTTCTATCACCTTTCTTATCTATAAGTGCTGGTCAATGTTGTGTTTCAGTTTGATAAATAAGTACAATATTTATGTTATTACGAATTCAAAACGTTTAATATTTTAGCATAAGGTTGAAAATAAATAAATAAATATTCCTGGACAAGTTACACAAATTGAGTCTAACCCCAAAGTGAGTAAATTATGTGCTTGTGTTAT
>NJDD01001400.1:2464-23629 GCA_002245505.1 Calephelis nemesis | reverse complement strand
GTCAAACCAGTAGTATTGAATTTTGAAATAATAAATGATACCTGTTGTAGTCCTATAACATACCTAAAGAAAAATATTAAAGCTCCTTTTGTAGATTTGAAAAATATTGATAACTTGAATTCTCTTTTCAATGGTTACAATAAAATATCAGAGCAAATAAAAACCAATCTTGATGAAATAATTGAAAAACCTCATATAGTTCTTTATGGCAACGCTTATTCATGTACAACTATTGTAATTGTTTTAGTTATACTTATTGTACTATTTTATAAAGTTTTAAATGTTGTAAGTTAGTTAGTAAGAGATATAAATGTAATCCTAATCCTGAAGAACCTGTAGAAGAAAACCTCTCAATTCCTGATGGCAATGCTTCCACTCCTCGTCTCCGTGGAACCTAACCTAAAAGAAAAAGGGAATACTTACCTTTTACCTACCGTCAACTTACCTTTTACCCGTAAGTTTCCTCTTATCCGGGGGGCTGTTACATCCCTAGACTGTATCCTTTACTGCTTACTCAACACCTAACCTGCTGATCCATCCACTTGCTCCGAGTCATACATCATCCTCCCAGTCAGTCGCCTTCCATTCTTCCTGTCGCGCACTAGTCTCTCATCAAACACTCATTCTGTGTAAAAACATTGTTAAATAAACTCTTTTCTTCAAGTGTAATAATTTTGATCCTTTTTTAAAAAGACATTTAAAAGTGAAGTCTTAACAGAACGTTCTACGCTTTTTGAGTTTGACATTTATAAGCGGCCCGAAACGAACGTTCGTTTCAAGACGACGGTGGTTCATCCTAACCCCCCAGGCCCACTTCGGCACAAGCGGACAGGGGGCGCAAGAAGGCCGATTCCTTCGTCTTCTAAGCATCTCAGATGCGGAGCTGTTGGGGGAAATCAGGGGACTCACTCTGTCCGACACGGCCTCGCACACCTGGGCTTCAATGGCCGGAGTCGCTCTCTCTCTCTTTTAGCGCAGTAGGAGGCCCGGTAAAGACCAGGCCGTAGCCGCGGACCCATCTCACTCCTAGCCGGGCGGCCTGCGATAACCATACAATGACCGGTTTTTAGTCGGTTCGAGTCCGATATAACCCGCTGCTCTACCCCGCGATCGGCGGGAGTCCGAGGATTTTATTCACACACTAAAAAAAGTGTCCTGTGGTCGAGGTTTTAGACAAAAGTCCAAGTTTACCGGAAAAAAAAAACTTCAAACCGGAACATAACGCTGTCATTTTAATCATTATGGCGACAGGAAAAGATAAGGCAGTGGATCTCTATGAGGATGAATAGCACTAGATCAGATAGACCAGTGGTAATTTTGGCAACGACCCATTCAGACCACGAAGGTCTCTCACCAAAGTCATGTAGACCATCAAGACATTTAGTACGTACAGGGTGTTCTGATTTTTTCTGGATCTCCTTATTAAAGAATTTTTTATAATGCATAAAAGTCTGAGTTTAGCAACAATAATAAGACATTACATTTATGAATCCATGTAATCTGTGGTGCACTCAACTAGTGTTTCCTTAAATATAACTTGTTTCCACAATAATTGGATTTGCAACTTTAGTTGCATCAATGTAAGATTATTTTTTTTTCTTAGCTCGATATTTCATATGACATCACAGAATCTGCCATTGCATTGTACAACATTAAGCGCACTTTATACGGTTTCTTGATATTTGAAATTTAGCCAATAGATCGTAGCTTGCTATTTACATGCTCGATATGTGAAGCCCAGTTAAATAAATTTTTGATCTATATGTAAACCTAGGTAAATGTGTGTTTTTACAACCTGGGTTGCAGGGCAACCACGCAATACACGTAAAGGTTACTATGTAGACACAAATGCGTATGACCTAAAATTCTTATAGCATCTTTGATTTTTTTTATGCGGAGACTTAATGTGCACGACGACCAAAGACAATGACCATAGACACATCGGCGAGAGTGACCCAATCCGAAGGATGGCACGCGTTGGCACTTAAACGATAACACAAGTTAGGTAAAATGTTTTAAGGATTTTGATTTAAGTATATTACGTTATTTTGTACATGATTATGGTCTTATATACTTTCTGTTAGTTTATATAGTTAATTTAACTTGGAATATGATGTTTTAAACTAAGATTTGTGTTGATTTATGATGTTTTTATGCATGTTATTTTACAAGGATGATTATGGTAAAATTTGTGTCTGAAATAGGTTCTATTATCTAGATTTATGTATGAAATGATAGAATATGTTAAATTTTACTGTATTGACGTAATTCAAAGCATATAAGTGTTGTAAACAGCCGAAAAATCGGCCAAGTTTGGGTGTGATAATAAAATGTTAAATTTCTTGTGTTTCACTTACCCGATTGAAATAAAATTAGAATATGTTGTTAGGGGTAAGTAAACAGATGTAATGTGCATGCGACCGCGCCCGTAAAGTTAATAAATTCGGAAGCGCCGCGCCCGCACGTTTTATACTAGGACGGCGGGGGGCAGGGTAGTATAAAAATAAGGAAATCGCGGAATTTCGCCACCACATGAAAACCGAGCTCCGTCGCGTGCATAACTCTGTATGTCAAACTAGATCTAGGTAATATGTAAGGTTTGTATTATGTAAGAACTGGATACATGTATGTTTTAATAAAGATAGTAAATAAAGTATGGTCCCGGGGGTGAGGTAAAGAATATTCTGGAATCTCGTTCCCGAATTTGTATAAATACGGGTGCCGGGAACCGGGTCAGTATTCGCCGTCGGACCTCCAGGGAAAACACTGGGACTCTGAAGAAATAGGAAGAAACTCCCAGTACAAGGAAAAGAACATTCTGCGCCTCACTCTCGCCCTGTGAACGTGTAACTTTGCGTTTTATTTATTCCCCAAAAATCTCTCCAGACGGTTGGCCACCAGGTTCGTCACCCTGGGAAGTCTATCGGCCTCATCGCCTGGTCCTTTGCTCGCCGGATATTAAGAAGAATTGGTGCGGGTTGACGAATCTTAGGGGGAGATTTTCACGAGAAAAATGCCTGTTACACGTTCGCAACACGGGAGCGCCGTGGATCCGACCGATCGCCAACCGACCGCGAATCCGGAAGTCAGTGCCGAACGCACTAGTACGACTGCGCCGAGTCTTGTCAAACCTGCCTCCGTCGACGTGTCCGAGTCTACAACGGAACATACAACAACGAGCACTGAAGTAACCGCTACCACTACGAGCGACACTGTGAAGACGAAGAAGCGGGCATCTTCTCGCCGATCCGGGGCCAGCAAGAGGAAGCTTGCAGAACTAGAAGCCCAGGAGAAGATCGCCGCCCTCAAGCTGGAAGAAATACGTGCGTCGCTCGCGCTCGCTCAAATTAAGCTAGACAAGGCACGCGCCGCCAGCAGTGACGACGACTCACCCGAGTGCTCCGACGAGGAAGAGGAGCAACCAAGTCGAGTTGAAGAATGGTTAGAGAAGTCGGCACCTGTAGAAGAAGAACCAGAGAAGAAATTGGAAGGACAAGGACAGGGAGCTCGCAAGTAAACAAGGAATGCAAGCACCGGGAAGAGGAAGTACCTCCCCGGCCTGCGTGTCAGCCACCGAACGTGGACGTTTCTTCCCTGGCCGCGGCTCTCACGCAAGCTGTAAGGATGACGAGAGACGCCCCGAAGTATCTTCAAGAATTACCGATATTTAATGGACACTGCAACGGCTGGCTCACGTTCCGCGCTGCATATACAGAAACAGAGAATATGTCCACCAAATGTGAAAATGTTTCAAGGATAAGGAGAAGTCTCAAGCGTGCAGCATTGGAAGCCGTCAGCAGTCTACTGATAAGCCAACCGGACCCATGGGCCATAGTCGATGCCCTGGAAAGAAGATTTGGGCGACCAGACGCGTTGGCTATGAACGAAATTCAAAAGATTCGAAATATGGGAAAATTAAGTGACAACCCACGTCACCTATGTATATTCGCGAACAAGATATCGAATATCATAGCTACGATCGAAGCACTTAAGAAAGTTCACAGTTACTTATACAATCCGGAGCTAGTGAAGATTATGTTTGAAAAGTTGACGCCTATTTTGAAAAATAAGTGGTACGACTACGCCGCCAGGGACAAGGAAGATGTTCCAGATTTGAAGAGGTTTGCCTCATTTTTGAACGACGAAGCGGACAAGTGCGGCGCGTACGCTCAACCCGAGGAGATAACATCAAGTTTTGTTCCACAAGAAAAGCCTATTAAGAAGAGATACGAACGAACATTCGTAACAGAAACGAAAAGTGAACAATGTCCGGCGTGCAAACAAGAATACCAACTACCTGAGTGCAAGCGCTTCCGGGATGCTGACACTAGTCAACGTTGGGAAATAGCTAAGAAACACCGTGTCTGCTTCCGCTGTCTACGAAGTACTTACTCACCGCCGGGCTATGTGTCGAGCCAAGAAATGTGGACAGGATGGCTGCGAGATGGCTCATCACCGCTTTCTTCACCAGAAAAGAAGGGAAGCGACGACACCACCACCACCGCCGTCGCCGACATCGACCGCCGAATTTACATCTACGGTGGAGGTAGTAAGAAACACAGATTGCCTAAGGAGCCGTCAAGCCTACCTGAAGATAGCACCCGTCACACTCACCGGGCCGAACGGTGCACGAGTCGACACATACGCCCTGATAGATGATGGCAGCACTTGTGGACGAGGGCCTCGCCGACATACTGGAACTCGACGGACCCAAAGATCACATGTGGGTCCAAGGCCTCAACGAGACAGTGAAGCACGAGAACAGCAAGAGGGTCGACATCCGTATACGAGGAAGATATAGTCAAGACGACTACATACTACGGGGTGCACGCACAATCAGTAGTCTAAAGTTTACTAAACAAACTATCGAACGCAAAGAACTCCGTGACTGCACCCACCTAAAGGACATTGAAGATCAGCTGGTCTATAAGAATGCGAGCCCGAAGCTACTCATCGGTAAAGATAACTGGGAGTTATTAGTGGCTATAAAGATACTCACCGGACGTCAAGACCAACCTGTCGCCTCGAACACTAGACTAGGATGGGTACTACACGGCTGTCGCACGTCATATCAAAATATCGTCGCTTTCTGTAGACATACGATGTTATCGGAGCGTGAAAACTCTATGGAAAATATGATGAAGAAATTTTTTGATCTGGAAACACTCGGAGTTGAGCCTAGGAAAGCGAAAAATGATCCGGAGGAACGGGCGTTATATATATTAAGAGAAAACACGAAAAGATTACCCGACGGTCGTTTCGAAACTTCGTTGCTATGGAAATAAAACAAGTTTGACATTCCGAACAACTACACTAGCGCCTTCACCCGACTTCAGAATTTGGAACGCAAGTTGGATCAAGATCCCGATTTGAAGAGAAAATACGAAGAGAGAATTAATAATTTGTTGACATCGGGATACGCGGTGCCTGCCACCACACCAGCCACACCGGGACGGACATGGTACCTGCCTTATTTCGCCGTCAGCAACCCATCGAAACCGAAGATCCGACTAGTTCACGACGCAGCTGCTAGTTCGCACGGATGGAGCCTGAACGATATGCTGCTGTCCGGATCCGACCTATTACAATCTCTACCCGGCGTCGTCATGCGGTTTCAACAGCACACTTACGCCATCTCTGCCGACATTAAGGAAATGTTTATGCAAATTAAGATACGAAAAGAAGACCGAGATGCGCTAAGATTCCTGTGGCGAGGTGATGAACGAGGTGACACGACTCCTAGGGAATACCAGATGACATCCGTGATATTTGGTGCTACGTCGTCGCCGTGTACAGCGTTGTTCGTGAAGAATAGGAATGCCGAAGACTTCGAAAGCAAGTACCCCAGGGCCGTCAAGGAAATAAAGAAGAATCACTATATGGATGATTATATCACAAGCTTCCCGAGTAAAGAAGAAGCAACGGAAATATCGCAAAATGTGGACTACATACATCGCCAAGCTGGCTTTATATTACGAGGATGGGTGTCAAATGAGAAGTCGATTATAAGGAATTTCGAAACGAAACCGGGAACCGAAACAGTACCTATAGGTGGGACCGACACTGAGAAGACACTCGGCCTCCTGTGGGAAGTGAATATGGACTGCATCGGATTCCACATGAACGAAGAGAAGACACCACCTGAAATCATGGAACAGTCACGGCCACCCACGAAGAGAGAAGCCCTGAGTGTTATTATGTCTCTGTTCGATCCGCTCGGCCTGGTCTCGCCGTTAACCACACCGGCGAAGAGGCTCATGCAAGAGATATGGATATGGAGGATGGGACGAACCTATACCCCAGGAACTACAACACAAGTGGTCTTCGTGGTTGGAGAACCTACGCGCCATCAAGACTCTACACATCCGAAGGTGCTATAATAATGGTCCAGAAGTCATCACAAGGGAACTACACGTCTTCGTCGATGCAAGTGAAGAAGTGTATGCTAGCGCCATCTATATTCGAATGGAGCGAACTCACGGGTCGGTGCACGCCGCACTAGCCGCTGCGAAGAGCCGCATCGCACCACTGAAACCTACATCGATATCCCGCCTGAAGCTGCAGGCAGCATTATTAGGCGCACGTCTGGCGCGTCGAGTTATTGAAGAGCACGACTTCATATTTAAAAGAATAGTATATTGGAGCGACTCACGAACAGTACTCACTTGGATAAGATCCGAACCCCGTGCCTTCAAGACATTCGTCGGGCACCGGCTGGCCGAAATTGAAGAACTAACAAAAGTGAACGAGTGGCGATGGGTACCGACCAAGGACAACGTGGCTGACGACGCGACCAGGGAAACACCACGGGATTTCGGCGCGGAACATCGATGGTTCCGGGGCCCGGAATTTCTAATACGACCTGAAGCGGAGTGGCCGACCGAGACAGAAGCTAACAAGATCTGGGAGAAAACCGGCGAAGAACGATGTCAAGTGACCTGTGATGAAAATACACGTGCCTACCTACCTAATATCAACCACATTTCAAGATGGCAAGTACTTACTCGAGTACTAGGACGTGTACTACAATTTATAGACAAGTGTAGACCAAAGCGACATCTAGTGGCCGTTGGAAAAAAGAAAACGTACCAAGGAAAATCCACTTCGCGATCCGACGTGGATTAACAAGCGACAAGTGAAAGATGGAAAAATCGCCGTGAAACCGAAGAGAGAAAAGAGAAAATTTATATGTCTAGAAGCGGAATACATTCTACGAGCAGAAAAACAATTGGTACGCGTATCTCAAGAAGACACTTTTGCGAACGAGATGGCGCGTATGACACATGCACATAATATTAGTGTCAATGTACTTTTATGAGTTCAATATTATTTCACAACATGATGTCATTCATAACGTATAGTATAAGAAATTAATTATTGTATTCAGTCCTAAAGTGAACTGCATTAAACATTGTCGTATCCAGAAGAGTTTTCAATTATCATCCATTTTACTGATAGCTGGAGAACCGCCACAGCGCGCATATCAAAGAATGGTATTCCCTCCGCCAAGGACCGTCTAGCCGCTTTAAGCGTGTATATAGGAAACGACGGATTATTAAGACTACGAGGAAGAATATCTGCGGCTACGGATATACCTGAAGACACTATGAACCCGGTGTTACTAGACGGCGATCACAAATATACAAGGATGTACATACAACACGTAAACGAAAAGATGAACCATGGTGGCGTCGAACTAATTGTAAATGAAATACGACAACGATACTGGGTAACAAGAATACGACCTACTGTGAAGAATGTAATAAAAAATTGTCCTGCGTGTAAATTAAGAAAGGCGAGACCTGCAGCGCCATCTACTGGTGATCTACCGGCAGCAAGATTGGCCCATCACACCCGTCCGTTCTCATTCTCGGGATGGGACTACTTTGGACCTATAGAAGTGAACGTAGGCCAGCACCGGGAGAAGCGATAGGTAGCTCTATTCACATGTTTGACCGTCAGGGCTATCCACCTCGAGTTGGTAACATCACTAAGTGCGGACTCTGCCATATCCGCACTACGAAGGTTCATAGCGAGAAGAGTACCTACCGAGCTATGGTCCGACAACGCGACGTGCTTCAAGGCGGTGGAGAAAGAACTACGTGACGCAGCCCAGGAGGTCGTCCAGGCCACCAGGGACGAAGCCAACGCACGCGGCATACATTGGCGCTACATACCCCCCGCCGCTCCATTCATGGGCGGGACTTGGGAACGTCTAGTGCGTAGCGTTAAGGAAACCCTACTTGTCATGCTGCACAAGAAGCACCCGAGCGACGAGACCCTCATCACGCTATTAGCCGAAGCAGAGAACATCATCAACTCACACCCGCTCACACACGTACCAGTCACACCGAGTGAGCCAGAGGGACTAACGCCCGACCACATCTTGTTGGGCCTGAATAGCCACGTACCAGCTCCAGGACACTTCGACACGCAGGACGAGACAGCGCGCAAGCAGTGGAGGCGCGCCCAGCATCTGGCGGACGAGTTCTGGCGGCGCTGGATCAAGGAGTACCTACCTTTGGTCCAACACCGGCAGGAGCCTCGCACCACCAGGTCTGCCCCCAAAGTCGACGACCTAGTGATCATCTGTGACCCTAACCTACCAAGAAACGTCAGGCCAAGAGGAGAAGTCACCCGGATTTACCCAGGTAACGATGGCAAAGTACGAGTCGTAGACGTCACTACCGGCAATGGGCACATACTACGGAGGCCTACGAAGAAGATCGTCGTGCTCCCAGTGGAGTTCGCAGGCTGCGACGGCGGGAGAAATGTGCACGACGACCAAAGACAATGACCATAGACACATCGGCGAGAGTGACCCAATCCGAAGGATGGCACGCGTTGGCACTTAAACGATAACACAAGTTAGGTAAAATGTTTTAAGGATTTTGATTCAAGTATATTACGTTATTTTGTACATGATTATGGTCTTATATACTTTCTGTTAGTTTATATAGTTAATTTAACTTGGAATATGATGTTTTAGACTAGGATTTGTGTTGATTTATGATGTTTTTATGCATGTTATTTTACAAGGAAGATTATGGTAAAATTTGTGTCTGAAATAGGTTCTATTATCTAGATTTATGTATCAAATGATAGAATATGTTAAATTTTACTGTATTAACGTAATTCAAAGCATATATGTGTTGTAAATAGCCGAAAAATCGGCCAAGTTTGGGCGTGATAGTAAAATATTAAATTTCTTGTGTTTCACTTACCCGATTGAAATAAAATTAGAATATGTTGTTAGGGGTAAGTAAACAGATGTAATGTGCATGCGACCGCGCCCGTAAAGTTAATAAATTCGGAAGCGCCGCGCCCGCACGTTTTATACTAGGACGGCGGGGGGCAGGGTAGTATAAAAATAAGGAAATCGCGGAATTTCGCCGCCACATGAAAACCGAGCTCCGTCGCGTGCACAACTCTGTATGTCAAACTAGATCTAGGTAATATATAAGGTTTGTATTATGTAAGAACTAGATACATGTATGTTTTAATAAAGATATTAAATAAAGTATGGGCCCGGGGGTGAGGTAAAGAATATTCTGGAATCCCGTTCCCGAATTTGAATAAATACGGGTGCCGGGAACCGGGTCAGTATTCGCGGTCGGACCTCCAGGGTAAATACTGGGACTCTGAAGAAATAGGAAGAAACTCCCAGTACAAGGAAAAGAACATTCTGCGCCTCACTCTCGCCCTGTGAACGTGTAACTGTGCGTTTTATTTATTCCCCAAAAAATCTCTCCAGACGGCTGGCCACCAGGTTCGTCACCCTGGGAAATCTATCGGCCTCACTTAATACGTAATATATTTGTCTTTTCTATATTAATAACTAAACCGACGTCGTCACACCATTTACTTAAATCGTTGAAATTGCTTTGTATTTTTTTAATAACATCGTTAACGTCCTTTGGCGCTACGAGAAGGCATATGTCATCTGCAAAATTGGTACATTTTTACGAATTTGCTTTTTTTTTAACATGGCAATAATCCATTCTTAATGGACTTTTTATACGAGGATTCGGATCAAGTCCTAGCCTGTCAAATAAACAAACATACAACCATAATTAAAAAATGCAAACTTTCGCTAAGTAAGTGTTTACTGTTCCGTCCTTGATAAGTTGCCTAAATATATAATTTAATTATTAAATCTTTTCAATGTACGAAATATATTATATACAGTTTTATTTATATGTGTACACATAAAGTAAGAAAGTCTGTTGCGCATGGTTTTAATAAATTTTATTGATCTTTACACCTTTCTATACGACGTTGAAAATTGTTGGTACATACACAAGCTGCGCAGTCGAAATTGATAATTAAAATGGTTAAAGCAAAAGTAATTAAAATTAGAGTCAAACGAAGGACAAAAAATTGAAATGTTTCAAATTAGGTTTGGAATATGTTGAAACCTTTGACAGTTATCGAATACATTTTTGGTATATTTAAGTATCGAATGAAAAATGAAAAGTTAGTGCCTCCGACCAGAATTATTGAAAGTTATGGAATCCTCATACTTTTAATTTACGGGTTTATAAATCTTCTTTGGATAACTATTTGGACGATCAAACAAAATAATGATAAAAACATGTATAAGGGCTGTTTTTTTAGCTTTTTTCTAATAGAATATAATATGATTTCAGTGTCACTATGTATGTTTCATAGTAAAAGATATATTGATCTAATTGAAGTAATTGAACGAATTGTTTGTTTACTAAATATTCACAATAACTACACTATGTACAAGATCATAAGACACAAAGTACTAAAAATGTTATGTGTATGTCTTTTAGTACTATATATTTCTTTATCAATAAACTTTGTGACACAGGGTTATAATTTCATATTTGAAACAGCTTATTTCGTCATTTCTAATGGCAGGCAACTCGTGTTTTGTGCTTTTAGTGTGTACATGGCTACATAAATGAATTGCTTAAAATGATTAACGTAAAAATGGTTGATATCAATCTTAGACAACGGTCGCATAATAAAATATTGAACAGAGGTGCCACTGAAGAAAATGTGGATGATATTGTCATTGAAGTCACAAACAATATCAGAATGGCAACTTTGGCCTTTGCTAAGGTGGGGGAGACCTGTAGGCTTATAAACAAAACTTTCAATATGCCTTTGTTCCTATATCTCTTCAGTTCATTCGCAACTAGTGTTATAGGCCTTTGGGAGAGTATTATTTACTGTAATACAAAACTCTATATAAATTCGACAGTATCGCTTTTAATATTATTTGTGCAAAAATTTGTGTTTTTAGTGTACATGTCAATAATTTGTGGGTAGGTGATTGCTGAGCGTCAAGAAATCAGAGTGAAGGCTAGTAAATTATTACTTTACTACATATTACCAAAACAAATACGTCTTCAAGCTGAAATACTTGTAGATTCAACCGAAATTTGGGGCCTTGATTTTAGCATTTTTGATATGATTGTCATAAATCCAAAACTGATTTTGACTTTTGTGGGACTAAGCACCACTTATCTCATACTTTTTGTTCAACGATTTCATCTGGTATGAGTAAATATTTAGACAAGAATAAATCTATACTACTAACAGAATACACTAATGGTAATGTTAACTTACTTCAGCAAGAATGAATCTTTTGTTCCCTTTAAAATATGTTGTTTGTCTTGCTTCAAGTATTTCAATTAGTGCCTAGCATTTAATTTGACGTTTTGTTATAACATGTCAGTTACTGTTGTCAGATACGAAAAAGTTGTCTGAAAGAAATTCTGATTTGAGTATGGGAAAGTGTTATTATATATTATTGTTTTCTTAATCAATTTGTCATTGGTTGTTGTTCCTGGGTCCCAATATCCCTTGCATAAATAGGCCATATTTGCCTTAGTATGCGTCTTAGTATGTTTGTTCGTAACACCTTGATCAAAATTGTTAGAGATGTACAAAAACGTGTCCAGATAAAATTAAAACTTTACTTATTTCTGATGGCTTAACTTCAGCAGTTGCAATTTATGTGACTAATTTTAGATTAAATATAATGGGCGAAATCGCCGATATCGCCCAGGGCGGCAAAGTCCCTAGGGCCGTGTCTGTTCACCATTGATTTGTCCTGGAGTTAGAGCAGATTTATACCTATCTAAGCTTATACCAGATGAAATACTTGAACAAAAAGTATGAGATAAGTAGTGCTTAATCCTATAAAACTCAAAATCAATTTTGGATTTATAAAAATATATTTGAACATTTGCCCATTGAAATTCGAAACATCCTTAAAAGTAAAAAAAAAGATCACGTTACGTATTCGTATTTTAATGGTTCTAAATGATTATTGTAATTAGTTGACATAATTAATAAGTTACAAATATAACCTACTTTTACTGTATTGTAATGAAAAACGAATAACTTGTCTTTTTTTAAATGCATCAAGGTCACTTCCGTGCCAGTAGCCGGTACGCGACAGACAGGCTAAAAAATGACATAGATAGGATATCTGATTTTTTTCGTAATACTATTTACTAAATTAATAATACTATTACTAAATATACATAACCACTATATAACTTTTTGTCTAACTTTACAAATCACATTAATTTTTTTATAAAACTGATATCCATACTTTTTTAACTTCATGAAACCTAAATATTTGTTTTTAACTAATGTTTGTCAGCATGATATTTAAAATATTTCTTAGAAACAGTTTAATATTTTGTTGAATTGAATACTTAATTCTATGTTCATCTTAGAATACCGTTTGTTTTTTCAATCGCAAATAGGTATTAACCAAAACTTTAGAGTTTTTGTAAGCACTAATTTAAGCACTTGAGATAAATATCTACCATTTTTGTTCCAATTTTATTCAAAATGTGACAAACATAGCACGGAAACTTCTATTCTACTCTAAAGTAGAAATGAAGAAGTTTTTTAAACAAAAGATCGCTGTACTCAATGCTATTAATCATTTTTGAATAATTGAAATGTGACAGTCTACTTATGTTGACTTTGAGTGGCTCCATTTTTGGCGCCTATACTATAAACAAGTTTGCTGTGAAAAAAAAGTAAGGGAACATAATATGGTGTTTGGTTTTTATTGAATCAAAGCCGTACTTTAACGTCAATAAAACTCAAGATAAGCTTTATCACTAGTTGTTTTTTTTTATTCTAAGCCTGAAAATTGGTGACAATAGCTACTTACATTGAATCTCGAAATGTAGCTTCACTAGCTTCAATTAATTATTACAGTAAAAATAATCAACTTGAGTGTATAAAATGTTCTTATTAGATAAATATTTAAAATGGAATCATGCGTAATTACAATAACATTAAGAGAAATGCCCTATCTTTAAATAACCGCCTATCTAACCCCTATCTGTCGATTATCCGCTCCTTGTTCGACAAGTGGCAAGTAGGGGTAATTTCGATTTAAAGAGTTACGAACGAGAGGTTAAGATAAATAAAACAGGGAATTAGTATGGGTGGCAAGTTGGTGATCTGCCTGATTTTTGGAGATGATGGTGTATTTTTGAGTTCTACATAATCTGAGCCACAAACACTGGTCGCAGTTACAAAAAGTGATTGTAAAAAGAAATAGTCTTTCATTTTAATGCGATGAAAACCAAAGTAATGGTGTTTGAAAAAGACGTAGCCAGAACGGGTATAAGAATTTTAGTTAATACTGTACTGCTAGAAGAAGTAAATGAAAGTTTCTATCTTGATTGAAAAAAGAGAGCGTATGCAAGAAATAGTGTGAATGGATCGCTAGGTAAGCTATTTCGAAGCTAGGTTTTGAGTCAAGGGGCTGGACTTGCTTTGCATCATTCTGTGCTTATTCCAACTTTGTAAATGCTGTCGAAATGAGATCGCTACGAAAAATCTGTAGTTAAACGCTCACTGACCGCATTCGTAACAGTGAGATCTTGAAAGGGTTGGAATAACATAAAGTATTGGTGTTAAAATAAGAAAGGGCATGCAAATTAACGAAGCATATATACTATGCGAGTGTGTATAAATGTAGATAGTCGGGGAGACCTAGGTTGGCACTCCACAGTCAAATCGCTGGGGTAATATCCAAGGGTGGTGTTAAGAGCCTTCTAAATCGGCGTGTTTGTATGAAAAGGGTAATAAATATGGTGGAAGCCAGGGAGGTCTGCCAGGATCGTGAAATTTGACTTTCTACCCAGCCTGTAAGGTACTTGGCGAGAAAATATGTATATATGTGTAATTTTCTGTTAAAGATTTCCTTAAATATTTATTATGGCCAAATCCGAAATGAATAATTTATTTTTATGGATCCCCCAATACAGTTAATTAAATTTTCCTTTGGAACCACAGCGAAATATATGTTCAAATTCTGAAGTAGAGTTTGCACCACGGGATACCAAACCAGGTTTTTGGTAAAGTCGAATAGTTTCTTCCCATTCTCCGCTGACACGCCGTTGATTTTTGTCACTGGAAACAAAATGTTATTTATTTATGATAAGCTAAAAAGGCTATACATCCAAATGGAACAGCACAAGACACTTGTATTTGAAAAACGATTCATGAAAGCCGCGTGTGATCGAGTCAATCTCCGGCCAATGTGGCTTAAAATAACAATAAAGTTTAGTAGCAATCCTTCCAGTTTCTCAAAATATATGTATACCTAATGGTATTTTATGGATTGAATGGTACGTCAGCAAACAAAATCGAGGCTCTTCTGATGGTAAAAGAAAACCGCTGGCACCATAGTTGTTACAAATATCTTGTCGGCCTATAATGCACGTACGACGTACGTACGTATACCGACGACATCAAAAAGAAAGAGAGAAGAAAAAAAAATGTATTTGCGGAATAAGTGTGTAAATAAGATTTTACAATAACATTAAAGTATGTCATCATATTCTACCATATTTTGGTTAGCAAATATTCTGATATTTTAAAAAATATATATTTAATTACGTATAGTTCAACTTTAACGTATATACGTAGGTATAGTTTAACTTTTAAGCCAATTATTTGTAATTATTACTGGTTTAATTATTTATTACTAAACATTTTAAAACTATTAAATTTAACCCTGTCTGCCGTAAACTCCAGACCAGATATAAATACCAGAGTATCAGTTTGGTGGCAGTAATAGTAGCTGCATCCCAACCTGGGCAAGTTGCTGCATAACATTGTACCAGAATCATACTTGGTAATGATCCATGGTACCTTCGCTCATTTCTTACTAGCTGCCTTGCAGGGAGGCAGATGGTCTATTCCACAAAGCAGACCCGTACCAACTCTGAAAATCTTGACATGTCAAGTACAAATAAATATCTGAAACCTTTGAATACTTACACTTGTTACTATAGCCGTTTTTTTACCTCGCAAGCAGTGAAAAGTATGTTAAAGCGTCACTTTCTGCGTTCACTGTGATTAGTAATTTTATTGCTTGTTTTAAATTCTAATACCTATAATTAAAACAGGCTTCTGCTTTTTTGTCTAGTATTCGATGCATTTTTTTATATTTTTAAGAGCACCATCACGCAGTAGTCCGCTATATCTTGTTCCATACTCGAGGGTTGCCTGGAAGAGATCGCTGACTTGGCGATAAGGCCGCCTTTGTGTATCTTATAGTTTGGGTTTTATTTGATGTACATTGTGTGTTGATGTGATAATTTCTCTGTATTTGGTGCACAATAAAGAGTTATTGTATTGTATTGTAACACTTACGATTTGCCGCGTTCGCATCTTTCTCGTCCACACTGTACTCGATTAAGAAATTTCCTTCCAGACTAATGTCTAAAGAGAAATTGCCAACTTGAAAATACAGCGTGTTGTTGGTGCCATTGATTATACTTAGCATAGAGTACACTGTAACCGATTGCGGACCTGTAACAAATGAAATGTACATAATTTATATTATCTATCCATGATTCGATACTTAATTATGTTTGATTACTATTTTAAATGCTCCATAAACTTATTTAAAAAGTAGACTTTCATTATTCTCCAAAATAAAAGGCTATAAGATACGGACGGAGAGAGAGACATGATGAATCTAAAGAAGTATTTTCAATGAAACTGACCGTTAGTGACAACGCAGCGACTCGTCCGGATTGGTACCACCGCCTTACCTATTCCTGCCGCCATAACGTCAAAACCGGTTTCGGTTCGGAGGGTAATTTCTTACTATCAGAAAATCCGTCTCCTTGTATGCTTTCTAATATCATAAAAAAAACTCGCAGTGGTATTTTTGTTAACATACGTTGAGTATTCCTACCATTACGTTACTGTTAAAAAAGGAGATGTGTTTACCTTCGTTGAAAGTACATAACGTGGAAAGATCTTTAAATTAATATAACGATGTTTTTATGGGCTAGTTTTTTTCAACTAATAAATTTATTTGTGTTTTCAATTATATAGTATCTACCATTTAGAAGATAAATAAGTATCTAGGGGCTGCCGATTGTATATTTAAAGGTCGCTGGCATGTCTTCGATGAACGGACTGTATATAAATTAGCACGGCCAATATCGAGAAAATAAATGTTTACATTATATGTAAAGACAACGAGTAGATTTGTCGAGAAATTGGCCAAATTCCGCCAAGCCATCTTCACACCCAACTCCTAGGCTCTTTTGGCTTCCTACTCGGAAATCAACCAATTAAGGTTGACGGGACTACATAGGTTAAAACTGTTTCCAAAAACAATGTCAAAAAAAATTACCAAAATTGATTGTAGCATTTCCCTCTTGATCTACCGGTAAAGTGATTAGATATCCTTCCAAATCCAATATCGAATTGAGAGTCAAGGCTGGACTGTATATCGTGAAGAATAAAACACCGAAATCTTCGCTTATCCTGGAATTAAAATTAAAAAGACGCATAGTTTTCTTAACACTCCAAAACTAAAAAGTCTCTCAAAGATGTTGAAGGTAATATAATTGGAGTATCACTATGGTGCTTTTAAACTAACAAGTGGTCGCCCGTTGGTCGAAATTTGACCATAATAAAGTTTAATATCTTGTTGATAAGAACGCCATCTTCATTTCTCAAGACTAACTTTCTATGTTTCCAAACTTTTTAGTGCGCCATCTGTAATCTTTTATCGTTATCGTTAATATAATATTTGTTTGTGTGTGTCAAATGCATGTTAGTGTGGGTAATGTTTTATTTATTGATTCAATGTACTGTATAAGCATTATTACTTAAAAATATCGGCGTTCTGCACTTCTCCTGAAACGATAAGTGTGCTAAATTGTATGCTCCTGCGTCTGCGCAATTTTCGTAAAAAGGGGTCTACAGTTTTGGCATCGCTTATTAATATATAGATTTTTGTTTGGTTTCTTGTTGTTTGTTTGGTGTTTTGTCTATCTGTTATCTGTTAAATTAACAATTTATAGGATTAATTTACAGTTTAAGCATTCACTGCAATAATCAGTATCTTCACGCCCATATCCCCGAAGAGATAGGCAGAGGCACAACCAGGGCACCCACGACTAGCCGAAGACACTAAGTCCCACAATGTGATAGGTGGCAAGCCTATCGCTAATCGGGGCACATTTCCAATCCCGACCAACATTTTTTTTAATAGAAAATTGGAAAAAATCCAATTTTCTTTTTGTTGACCGACCCGGGATTCAAACCCGAGAGCTCATGCAGTCAAGTCCAACACCCGGATCGATAGACCACAGAGGCGATAATGCAATAAGCAGTATGCTGCAATAAGCATAGGCAAACGTGCGAGGATCTAATTAAAATGTACTTGTGTAATTTAGGAATGTACAATTGTCTTTCTTGTTGTTGCAGATGACAACTATTAAACTATTTAGTTAGTTTAGTACTGGGAAGGCTCAGTAAATTCCACCGGACTAAGATAAAACCAATACCAAGCTATTGTAGGTATCATCGTCAGCTCTGTTCAATACACAATAGTGATATAAAAAGAGTAAAAATAAGCCTCTGTGGTCTAGTGAATTGGTATTGGCCTGGGTTTCATGAGGTCTCTGGTTCGATAACCACGTCAGGTAACAAAAAAAATGAAAATGTGTTTTTTTTTAATTCTGTAATAAATAACGTTGACCGTTATAGGAGATTTACGATAAGCTTGATACCTCTCACATGTGGAGCTTAGTGTCTTCGGCCAGGCGTAGGTGACCTGGTAGGTGCCTCTTCGGGGACACGGGCTTGAAGATATTTAAAGCAATAACACTAGCAAGAAAACTTTTAATGACACTTATTCAAGCAACATACAATGTAGTTTTAATCATCTCGATCAAATCTTAGCGGTTAAAATCTACAAAAAATGGTTCATCAAAAGATTAAACCTGTTTTTTATGTTTGAGGTCAGTGAATAAGCTAACGTCTCTCCTGATGGTAAGAGACAACCGTGGCCTACAGACACCATAGATGTTACAGGTGCGTCGCTGTCTTGAGGCTGGAAGATAGCCGGTTTACTAGCAAAACAAGCCTTCCATTGTTTTGCTAGTAAACCGGCTATCTTACCATTCGGAACATGACAGACTAATAATGGTGGCAGGAATAGGTAAGGAGATGGACTCCTCCCATCGCAAGTTGCTGGACAGCTCTCCACCACCAGGTTTCCTATCCCCTCTTACGAGCTGCCTTGCAGAGAAGCACAAAGTATGTTCTATTCAACGACCAACACGGATAAATATATTATATGGATAACTGATATACGGATACTAAAATACTTACAGAACATCTGAAATACTAATATCACTTAATCCAGATATGGAATTGTTGCTGGATTGAATATCTAAAATAGAAAACGAGTCTCCTATAGAGTCCAGCGTCAAAGGCTCAGAAGATGTAATGTTCAGTGCCGGGATTCCTCTTATGATATCGTAGAAGATGCCGTTAAAGAGCACTTCTAAGCATTTCCCATCTTGTGGCTTGCAAGGTGTCTTTGGGCCTAGAAAATAAGCAATTTTTTACATAAATAAATAAATATCCCTGGACAAGTTACACAAATTGAATCTAGCTCCGAAGTAAGCAAATTACATGTTTGTGTTATGGGTGTTAGTCAACGATTCTAATACATAGAAATACTTAAACAGATACCGGAATAAATTTTATAAACACAAAGATCCGGAAATGCAGACAACTAAATGTTCATCACACAAATGTCTGCCCCCGTCGGGAATCGAACCTGAGCCTCGCGGTTTATCGGTGTAGTTTGGCGTGTACGCTAGCCACTCGACCAACGAGGCGGTCAATTAAGGTAAACTACAAACTGTGAGTTATTGGGCACGTTTTTAGGTTATTTTGCTTTTTCCTGGAATCATAAGAAATTTCAAATATCAAGTTTCTTAACCCTTAATAAGGTTATCTTAATAATCTGCTACTCGTACGAGATCTCTTACTTGGATACTTACAGTGTTGGATTTCTTGAGATCCTGGGTTCAATCCCTGGGCCGGCCAACAAAAAAATTTAGAAATTTTGTATTTTCAATTTTTCGATAAAAGCGCTATTTAATGTGCCCAATCGGCGATAGGCTGGCCACACATTACAATGTAGGATTTGGTGTCTTCGGTTAGTCGTTTGCGCCCTGGTTGTGCTTCTGCCTACCTCTTGAAGGATTTAGGTGTGAAGATAGACTTATGTATTAGACCTAACAACTAGACCACAAAACTTTGAGGCACCTTTAATATCTACGGTGGCGAAAGGCCAAGTTCATCTCGAATCGCCAGGAGAGCTGCATGTCATTTTTGATCACGTCAGTTTTTAGACAAAAACACGAATTTAGTCTGTCCGTTCAAAAGTAATGATACTATAAACACATACACATACACGCACGCACACACTCACGAAAAGTTAGGCATGAAGGGGTAGGCAGAGGCACAACCAGGGCACCCTTGACTTGACAGCCAACTTGAAAAATAAATAAAATTTAATGACATTAAATATACTTACAATATTCTGCGACACAATAATTCATAAACAATCCTAACAATAAAAACACGAACATCTTTAGTTATACTCCGAAGAGTTGTGTCGTAATATGCTCAGCAGGTCATATTTATTTTTAACTAGATTACAGAATTTACGAAACTGCACGTTTTTTCTTCGTATTTGATGTATCGTAGAGGTCAAAATAAGTTATATTGTACTTGACAATAAGATATATCTAGTTTAGGAAATTTTGTTGGTTATATAAGTATCTTCACGGCTATATCACCGAATCCCCGGTAGGCAGAGGCACAACCAGGGCACCCACGACTAGCCAAAGACACTAAGTCCCACAATGTGATAGGCAGCAAGCCTATCGCCAACCGGGCACATTTCCAATCCTGACCAACTTTTTTTTATTAGAAAATTGGAAAAATCCAATTTTCTTTTTGTTAGCCGACCCGGGATTCGAACCCGAGACCTCATGCAGTCAAGTCCAACACTCGGACCGCTAGACCACAGAGGCGATATTGTTGGTTATATTCATATTAAAAATGAAAGAAATACGTTTTGCCTAAAGACAGATAAGGCTGTCAACGGTGCACTAAAAGCCACATCTTTGGCCATAAGTAAATACAAAAAAGATGTTTTTCGACGGTTAACAGTGCACAATCACACATTGACTATAGGTGTGCCACCTGTCACATTAATAATAATAATAACTAGCTGACCCGGCGAACTTCGTACCGCCTTAGCGTAGCAATGATAGAATGATAGAAGAATAGTGGAAACTACTTTATATTCTATAGCTGACTTATCTTACGTATGAGTACCTATTCAATTTGAACTGCAAAATTAAATGTATATTTTTCAATATTTCTGAGAGATTTTCTTAATATTTTTTTTCGTAAAAACCTTCTCCTAATAATGACAAATACAACAAAAAAAGAATTAGTGAAATCGGTCCAGCCATTCACGCGTGATGCCGTGACCTAGAAAAACGAGTATCATTTTTATATATATAGATAAATTATGTTTATTTCACGCAAACGTACTAGAGACACCTGTAACGCGTCTATACAATAATAAATCTACCACCGGATCGGAATGCGGCCGCAAACTGAGAAGATCCAGCAAGGAACACAGCGGGCTTGTCTTCTTTTCTTATTTTAAAACATGTTTACAATAATGATTAATGTAATGTTATACGAGGGTCAAACTGAAAGTTCTTAGAAAATCAAAAACTAAGCATTCTAGCAAGTTATTAGTTTTATTATATCTTTTCAAAATAGCGTCCATTTACATCAATA
>NJDD01001399.1:251887-291100 GCA_002245505.1 Calephelis nemesis | reverse complement strand
TGTAAATATTATTATTGAAAAAAAGACAAGCCCGCTGAGTTTCTTTCGCCGGATCTTCTCAGTGGGAGGCCGCGATTCCGATCCTGTGGTAGTTTAAAAAATGTCGACGCGCACAAATACCACTTGTATGGTTCATGTGAATAAAGATTATTCTGATTCTGATGCTGATTCTTTAATATTTTGTTACACAATCAACAATGTGAAATGTAATTAAATGAATTCCAAAGAGTGTTTAAAAAAAACGACAAAACACTTTGAGAAAAGGTGGGTAGTGCCCTAGCGCTTCACTTACTCATCTTGGTTGGGGCACCACAGTCATGTCCCCAGATAAAATGCATAAAAGACTATCCAGTTAGGTATTTGTAACTTTGTACTAAACTGATTTGCCGGAAGAAGTAATATGTATCCGGTCGTCTCTGTCGCATATTAATCTATGTTGTAGCAAATTGTCCTTTACCCGCATACATTACCGCGGGCAACTTGAACAAAAAGTTGACTGGGACACATGTGGGGCACCTATATTTTATATTATAGTAGCATGTATATTTTATATTCATCCATTTCTCATATTTATGTATAGGTTTTAGAAAAGGACAGTAATGGCTCGACCTGATCATGGGTTTCTGGAAAAATATTGAATACGCTTTTTCTTTTTTTGGAGCCACTACAAAAAATATAACTGACTTTATTTTTGTGTATCCATATGAATATTAAATAAAGGTCAAAGATAAACGTCGAATGTTTGATCAACAGCTTGCTTAATACTAAAAACTATTAAACAGAAAACGTAAGTCTTAAAGAAAAAGCTCCTGGAATTCATCACAAATTATCATAAGAAGTAGAACTTTTAATGGACATTAAAAATATTGGCAAACGCGCTAATTTGCCGAAATTGTTTCCAAATAGTATGCTGTCGTGCTATTTATTTTAAATCGATATTACTTATTATTATTTTAATTAGACCGTATGATTTTTACATGTTACTAATAAAAATATATTAAATTTTGACAACAAATTTTTTTATTAAAATCAATCAATCATGTTTATTTGCTCTTGGCAGGGTAAAAATTTGAAGTCTTACAATACCAAAAATAATTTTGCTTTCAAATTGAAATGAAAAAAAAGTAAATAGTTTTCAGTTAAAGCTAATTATTAATTTTTTTCCGTATAATTAGAAGGTGCAAAGAATGATCAAATTTTATTTGTCTATTAAAATAGCATAGCATATAAAATGGCTCAACCTGATTGCAAATTTCATAGAAAAACACAATTATTCACGTTCTGAAAAAAAATCGAGTTAATTTTAATGGAATATGACAATGAGAGCAAACACTTGTCTCTGAACATATTACTTGATTTGATCTTGGCTCAAGTAACAAATTTATTAAGATTTACAGGAAAAATAAGTATCATACATCTTTCTGCGAATGTTCTAGACAAATAATTCATATAATTAAAAATGATGTAGCAATTTCATTTATATGAAGAATATGACGATGAAAGCACTTAGTTTTTTGGAAAAAACTACTTGACTTGTATCAAATTAACTTAGTAGCATAGTAATAAACCAATATAACATTAATATTATCGCCTCTGTGGTCTAGCGGTTCAGGTGTTGGACTCGACTTCATGAGATCCCGGGTTCGATTTCCGGGTCGGGCAAAAATATTTCCTAACAAAAAAAAATTTCGGGATTGGATACGTGCCCGCTTGGCGAAAGGCTTGCCACCTATCAAATTGTGAGACGTATCTTCGGCTAGTCGTGGATGCCCTGGTTGTGCCTCTGCCTCCTTCTTCGGCTATGTGCGTGAAGATTCTAGTGTAACATTAACTTAGTTATTACAGTTACTCGTGTTAAAGTGTGACGTAAAGGATACAATCGTATGATAATTAATGGTCCGGGTCCACTGAGTAGTAGCCTTTCAGCCAGGCAACTCGAAAGAGGCGAGCACTGATGAAATATGTCATTACCTACTACACTACTGATGGTAGAGTGCTGTGCAAAAACTTGCTCGCGTTACCTATTCCTGTTACCATGATAAGTGTAATATTCCGTTTTGGAGGGTAAGGCAGACTTACACAATAGGTTTACATCCTGGCCACAGGGCAGCGACGTACCTATAACATCTGTGGTTTTTATAGACCACGGTTGTATTGGAATTCAGTAATTTAATGTAATATGACAGACATTGGTGGTAATTTTGTTGTGCACTCAGTAAACTAATTTTAAGTTATCGCTATCTTCTTTTAACGAAAGTAATAGAAAGAGACAAAACACTTTTAGTGCTGTCAGATTAGATTGTTCTCTATATTTCTACTGATGTTTAATCTATTAATCGGAAAACTTCGTCTAAACATATCAAAATTTGACATATCCGGACTAATCTGATAAGTCTAAAATGTTCCATCTCTTTTGCTTTTTTTCATTTGAAAAAGATACCATGCATCTAAAATAAATTTAGTATGAGAACATCGGAATCACCACCATTGTTACATTTGTAGTATATTTATAATTATTTAAACATCAAAGAATGTATTTCTATGTTATTGTGTCCTCTTTCATCGGGATTCAAAACCGAATCTCGTTAATTTTTGGTTGCCTCGTGAATGTTTACTGATTCCAGTAGCTGGTTCCATGTGCAGCTACTTGCCCTTTCAGGGATCCACCGTCTTACCTATTCCTGTCACCATAGCGACGTTGCTATGTCCTGGTCCGAAGCTTAAGGCAGCTAATAGACCTGCTAAATAAATTAACATCCCGGCCACAGGACAGCATCGCACAGTACTACTATTTAAATTATGCGCTTCGGCTTTACACTTTTTAACTTTTTTACACTTTGTACTTTTATTTTTAAATTGGGTGACCTAATCTGAATTTAAGAGAAATGGTTAGTAATGTAAGAACTATTCTACATAGATATTTTTAAAATATATTCGGATTTCCGAAGGTTTGCGAATATAACCGAAGCGCATAATTTAAAGACTACTACTGTACGTGTGTTTATAGGCGACGATTATTTCTTACCATTAGGAGAGCCGTGTGCCATTCGTAAAGTTTCTCACACGAAAATAAATATTATAATATTAATAAATTAAACGTACTCTAATAAAGTAATTGAATATTGCATATCAATTTATTTGTTTCAAAGCTAACCAATTTAATTAAAAACAAATATCGAATTCAATGAATCATGATTTAGCAAATATTGCTTTTAATAATCACATTGCTTTAAATAATTATAGCAATGAAATATTATCAGTAGTATTTATTGGCACAATAAATATAATTCATAATCGTCAACTGAATTTATCGTGTTTTCGCAGGCAATTTCTGTAAACTAATCAATTAGGGACATCGTACCAGAAGCAAATTTTACTATTTTATTATAGTCCGCGAGCTGTCGTCACTAAAACTCCTTACGTAAAAAGAGAGATGTTATAAGTTTGACGTGTCTTTCTAACCGTGGCACCATGACTCCTCGAAGAATAGGCTGGTTTTAATTTGGATGTTTCGGTTTGATAGCTAACGTAGTCGGAATGGCTTTTGATGACGGTTACGTTTTATCTAGGTTTATTTTTGACAATTACTAGTACTGGTTTATTTCCTGGTTTTGATCTATTATTGCGATTCTGTACATGACGTTCATGCTATGAATGCATGTATGCTATGTATGTAGTTTTGTACATGTAGAATATAAAAAAATATATAATTTGATTGATACTAAATTTAAGTTGCTTTGTTTGCAGCAGTACCAGTATAGTTACAGCAGCAGTATTGCGGTGGCAGTCTAGGCTAAGACCGCCTTACTGTGCTAATAATAGTTATGTCTCATCACTTCATCTACAGGGCCCAAAAATGGCGTCATATTGCTATTTTCTATGCATTTACCTCTCAGAGATGTAAATGACATATGTCTGACAGGTGTATAGGTTGAGTTTTAATTCATACTCAATCGTATAATTATTAGTTATTTGTGTTAAGATATTTTTTAATAGAACACAATTTAGTACATTTGTTTTTGAGTTAGTAAATTAAAGCTTTATTTTCCAAGAATAAATTCAGATCTGAATTAAAATATTTACCCAAATTCGTGCCTGGCTCTTGGGCTATAGCGTCAAAATCTAAAGCCATAATTCATTGTAACGTGATCTTTAACCTATTGTAATAAGCGTCATTTGGAAGAGTAGGCAGAATAGCTGGAGGGTGATGGTGTCAAAACAAACTTCAAAATTGTTATTTCAAAGCTAAATTTATGCGGTAACTTTGTTACAATTAATTAGGACACACGGTTGTATTGAATGTTCTTTAATGGAATATGGAATTTACGTCACATGTTGAAATTTATCTATTTCAATTAATTTCACTTTCACTACCTTTTGTTTGCGATTTCACCAACCATTTTTAATTATTTTAACACAAGCAATTTGGTAGCGCCCCTGAACGTGAGAGATTACATCTTTCACGAGTTTATATCACGAGAATGACGAGCACTGAGAAGATTATTATGTGAGACAATTTTGAATACTTATTCGGCCATTTTATAGCATGCAACTGTCAATGCATTATTTAAAAAAGGAAAGGATATTATCTTTTTAATTGACACATATTTTCAAACATATTATTAGTATTATTATTACAAGATATAAATATTGTCTTAATAATATTTTAAAAAACGCCTATAAATGTAAAGTCAAACGCCAAAGGTTGTAACAAGTAATATAAATAATATACATAATTATTAATAAAAAAATACCTTTTATATATTATTTAATCCTCCTTTTTATAATAGGTCGCCTCTATGGTCTAGCGGTCCGGCGTCAGATTTGTCTTCTAAAGTCAGATCTGGGTTCGATCGCCGGTTCGGGCAAAAAAAAATGTATATTTTCTAAGAAAAATAACGTTGCCTGGGGTTGGATAGGTGCCCAGTTGACGATAGGCTTGCCACCAAACACATTGTTGGTCTTATGGTTTTTGGTTGTGCCTCTGCCTACGCCTTAAGGGATATGGGCGTGAAGATACTTTTTTAAGGTATGGTGAACTACTGAAATAATAATTTTAAGCAACAGTATTACACGTAAACAATATATTAAATAAGTTCAAAAGGCACAAGCTTCTTGGGTAACTAGTTTTTACCGTCTGTGTTGTTCAACCAAAATGAGATTTGCATATTTTTGCATTTATATTACAAGTGATTTGTAGCAGGTTAAGGATTAGCAGAAATTACATTTAGCTTGTTTTTCATTAACTGAGTTAGAAGTCGATTTAGTACATTTATAGTATCTTAGCTTTATTCGTGACTTCATGGACTTTTTTTATGACATTGGAAGACAAACAAGCAGACGGATTTCCTGATGGTAAGAAATTCCCGCCGCCTAGAGACACTAGAGGCAGTTATAGTGCGTTGACAATCTTACCCTCCCAACCAGAATATATCATGACTCATGACGTCATGGCGGCAGGAATAGGTAAGGCGGTGGTACCAATCCGGACGAGTCGCTGCGAAACTCTACCACCTAGTCAGATGTCACGCTGTTAGTGACGGCAAGCCTATGCTCGCCTTTTACGGGCTGCCTGGCACAGGAAAGCAGATGGTCTATTCTACAAACAAAGCCCCTGGACCAACACGGGAAATAGATTTTTTACACAATTTTTCATGCCCTATAATTTACACAATTTTTCACAATTTACACAATTTTTTTTTACAAAATTTACAAAATTTACACATTTTACACAATTTTTCATGCCATAAACTATTCAGGGTGAGTTTTGTGAGCTTTTGTATGCACTCAGTTCTTTATCCAAATTGAATTTGAAATTGAATGAAATTAGAAACGCATAATATTAAATTTTATGAAAGTGTTCTAGCACTTTTGCCGTGAAAGCGTAAAAGACCGATAGCCAAACAAATTTTCGAATTTTTAAGCGATTCTAAAAAAGGAGGAGATTGCCAAGTCGACTGTTTGTTTATTTTGTATGTTTCTTATGCGATCACTTGGTCAAAAGCTAACAAATTTGATGGTTATTCTTTAGAAAGATAGGTTAGCAGCAGAACACTACCTACTACTTTGGATGTTTTTTTTTATTTTTTCCGTTTGCGGATAGAATCTAAAGATTCTAAGCATTGAACACACGCAAACATGCTACATCGCTACAAATTATTCAGATAGAACTGTGATTTTTTTTAATTTCATCCAGATTTTTTTACCACATCACCACCATCTTTAATGTTTGTCCTTGGTTAATTAAAATTTAATAACTACTAGTGGTCGCCCATTGGTCGAAATTCGATCATAATAAAATTTAATGTCTTGTTGATATGAACGCCATCTTCATTTCTCAAGACCAACTACTTTGTTTCCAAACTTTTTGGTAAGCTTTTAACGTTATCATCAATTTATTTGTTTGGGAGTTTCAAATGCATGGTAGTGTGGGTATGTTTTATTTATTGATTTAATGTACTTTATAAGCATTATTATTAAAAAATATTAGCATTCTGCACTTTTTCTACACAGAAACTGTAAGTGTGTCAAATTTTATGCTCCTGTGTCCCCGAAATTTTCGTAAAAAGGGGTCCAAAGTTTTGGCATCACGCATTAATAGCCGATCTAAGTTTAATCGGAAATAGTAGCCTTTTAAATTGGAACGTAACGAATCACCATTTTCACGCTGGTGAAAGTGGTGGCGATTCGTTCAAGTAGTGTGACACAAAGCCTTATTGATTTAAATAATTTCGCGGTAATATTCTTCAATTATTTCCAATATAAAATTTTCAGGCGGTTGGGTTGAGATATGTATGAAATCTTAATGCAAGTATTTTTCGTTCATAGCATAGTCTGTACACCCATTTTCATCTATTTACCAGGAAAACTGAAGAAAGTCCTATACAAACTATCACCCCCCCCTCCCCACCTTTTTGGGAATAGGGTGCAGATTTCCAACAAAAATAAGAAAAATCGTATTTCTCATGCCTCCTCATGTTCATTAGCTACTAAGAGTTTGTACACCTAAATTTAAATTTCTGAAAATTGCGTAATGCTTCATACAAACTACCTCTTCTACGGGAACTCCTTCAGTTAGCGAGATATAAAGTAGCAAATAACTTTCTTGGAATATCAAATGTTCTTCACATTCAGTTCTAAAGATTCATCGTGAATCGCGGTCGCGATACAGACAAACAGTCTAAAAATGCTCGATATGTGTTTATAGATATTTATTAAATAGGTAGCTATTTTAGTTGCCCTTGCATATTTTTTGAAGTAAAAAACTTCTTCAGCGGCGTTTCTTTTTGGAATGGGTAAAAACGTTTAAACTCGCGTCAGGACACGTGACCCGAAATTTCGTAAGATGGCGCAGGGCGCTTGCTTGATAGCGCAATAAGTGAATATTTTATTCTACAACATAATTGAAAGTACCTTCATACTGATAATTAAAACAAGTCTTACAAAATTATTCCCTAACCATCTCAAAATATCAAAAAATGTACAACGTTAATATTCAAGTTTTCACTTCTGCCGGTACTCCCGGAGTGCAACCCGGTTAATCTTTTTATAAAATTATGTATATAATTTTGTTAGAATTTGTTAGAAGTTAAGTCTGAGATAATTTTTTTACTCATTATAAACACCACTTGCACGTTTCAGTTGCATTTTACTCCGAGCTAGCTCTTAACTAGGGTAAGTATCATTTTATATATTACTTTGACAATTTAACTTTTCATTAAATTTAACCGAGGAACTTTCAAGCGGCGCCGTTCATTTTCCACTTCTTAGAAATCTGGAATGATTAGTGAGAAAACAACTACATCAAGATGGAACAGTATGTTAGACTCAGATACAAGTAATTTCATTTCAGCAATCCCCTTCAACATTTCCTAGACGTAATTACGGAAGTTTTAAGCGCGAGCAAGTTGGCCTCAGCTAATTTGTTTCTTCGTTTCCTCAATACAATTACAAAGATTTCTCTTCAGTTAGCGCTGCAGTATTTTATTTTGCAACTAATATTACATTAGTTTTAGTTGTTTTACGCTCTACCCAAGAGAATGCTAACATATTGTTTCATTTTTTCAAACTTGCACTAACTTTTTTCATTGTGTATAAGAACTAGAAATTAATTACTGATCTCTGAAAATGACAACTTCTGTTTTATACACACATGTATACATATCCTCATGCAAGTCCCCTACGGAGTAGGCAGAGATTATCTTGTGCCAAACATCACGATCCTGGCAGACCTGCCTGGCCCTCTTACACTCCGCATTATTTACCCTTTCCTTTCCTTTTTTCAACTTTCGTTTTAATCATAACCTACAAAAGGTAGTAGCTTATTACGGTCACCGCTTGCTTAATCGCTTTTACCTAACAGTATTTACAATTGTTGTGTTTCGGTCGGGAAAATAGGAAACCCTATAAATTATTTTTACTCCAACCTGTATCCACTCATGGCCTTAACAGATGACCTATTTTACTTGCTTTTAAGTCCAAGAGTACGAAATAGTTGTGTTTGTATGGAAAGAGTTGAAAGTGTGAGAGAAGCTAAGCAGGTCAGTAAATATACTAACACTTAGCACTTAGCTTAATCTATAAAAACTTGGCGTGAAGATTAAATACATTGTAAACCAGTCTCATTTTTATTCTAAAATTTTCTTTGTATCTCATAAAACATTGAGATTAAAAAAATCTTAAACTCAAACAGAACCGGGCTCCTTTGCAGAATTTGCAGAAGAGTTTGGTATGATTCCATAACATGCAAAAAACGGAATCAAATTTTACTTATACTGATTTGATAATTATTTATTTACTCAAGATTGTAGAAGTGAAGAAGTAACATCATTATGAATTGATAAAAACAGACTTCAATTTATTTAACGTCGTTCAAATAAACAAAAATTATGCATTATCTATACTTTGATATCTATGATTTTGATGCGGTTTTTTTAAATAGGTAGAGTGATTCAAGAGGAAGGTTTTTAAGTAAATAACATGCTTCATATATTAGAGAACCACTGATAATTTCAAGATATCTAATGCGAAGTCGTAAATAAAAACATTTTTTTGCGCTTGCATTGCAAACGCTGGCTGAACTCTACGAGATAAATCAAAATAATGTACTAAGTATTGTTTACCTTATAAAGGCCTCCAAAAAAGTTCGCGATGGTATATGTTTATCTCTTAGGGATAACCTACAATAACCAATTTTTATCCTTTACTTTTTACGAAAAATAATGGCTTATTTACGAATCGATTTTAAGCAATACAGCATTAATCCTTATCTATTTAAGTATCTTAAATAAATTTTACATTTAATATAGAACAATATCGCCCTTTACAGCGTGTAAATTAAACGAATAGTTTCGGGGATATTACAGGTTTAAAATATAGAGACATCGCGGTTGCGGCGGTACCGGCTGGCCGCGGTGCGTGCCTATCCCTACTAATAATAAAAATGCGAAAGTAACTTTGTCTGTCTGTCTGTTACGCTTTCACGCCTAAACCAGTGAACCAATTTTGATGAAATTTGGTACAGAGATAGCATAGACTCTGAGGAACAACATAGGCTACTTTTCATTGCAAAAATAAGGAAAAATGGGTAAAAAGAGGGGATGAATGTTCATATGGAAATTCGTCATTTTTAAAGCTGTAACAGTGAAACTTTGTATTTAGACACTTTATGATAAACGAAAGAATATATGCTTTTTTATCACTAGAAAATGAGGGAGAATGGGTAAAAAGAGGTAATGAATGTTCGTATGGAAAATCGTTTTTTTGTTTGAAAGGTTATATTTCAGAAGTGGTCCCATGGTCACCAGGTGAGGATCTGATGATGAAATCCTGGGGAAGTCGAGGGAAACTCTAAACTCTCACTGGTCTCATGGTCACTCCATACTCAGACTCAACAGACTTGCGGAAAGATATTTTCACAGACGAAAGGGAATTGAAGGGAAAAGAAGATTGCTGAATAGAAGATCAGCTAGCGCTCAGCGTTAAGCTCAAAGTAGAATAATTTTCGGAAGGTTTAATAGGAACGTTTTTGTTAATGCAGAATTCATATAATATGACCACACGTTACAGTATAAAAATCCTCCTTTAACATTAATTGGAAAAATGATTAAAAAATGTCAGCATCGTGATCCCTTAAAATTCAAAAATGAAGGGTTGTGTGAATGGTAAGATATTATTGCTTTTGCTTGGTGAACCAGTTGAGCCGCTAAAGTCTCTTTTATTGTGCAATTCTGATGAATCTCGAAGATTTTTAAGCAATATGCGCAAATGCAATAATTGTTTTCAAATGACGTCGTTTGGAGTAGGTTATGCATCATTATGCCAAGATGTTCTCCCACATTTTTCTGTGCAAGGTCAAATTTATCACAGAATCGGTTCATACTAATATTTAAAAGCTGAAAAGTTTAATGTTATTGCTACAATTTCTAAATGTGAGTTTCTGAAGATATACCCGAAGGGTTAGTTCTGCCTAACTGCATAACCAGAGCACTAACGACTAGCCGAAGACATTAAGTTCCACAATGTGGTAGATGACTATCCTGTAGCCGGGAACCCATCCAATCCCGGGCAAGTGGCAACGTTACATTTAGTAGAAAATTGAATCTTCATATTTTTTATTTGTTTTTTTTTGTTGCCCGGACCGGAAATAGAACCCAAGATCTCAAGAAGTAATTTCGAAGACGGACGGTTAGACCTCAGAGACGATATTTATATTTCTAAAATTTCGAAAAAAAATCTGTTAGAGGTTTCCATAACTTGCTATACAGTTTAATTTGCTATACACAATAACGTATTCCTACTATTTATCTGAGGTGAAATTAGAAAAGAGAAAGTGTATGTTCAGTTTTGATGGCAAAATTGCTGAATTGATTTTAATATTTACAAAAAAAAATAGATAAAACTTTGGATAGCGATATAGGCTACATTTTATCTTAAAATTTTAACGAGCACTGTTAGAGAGCTAAATATCAAATTAGTAGACTACGCGGGCGAAGCCGCGGGTAACATCTAGTTAAATATAAATCAAAACTAGTAGTCATGTCTTTAAACGAAGCAAATTCGGAATGGTGAGATACCTTTATAAAACAGAAACATCAAATTCTGTTTCGTATTTTCTAATAACAACGGATATATAAAAATAGACCATCTGCCTTTCTGCTAGGCAGCTTGTTAAAGGCGAGCATAGGCTTACCGTCACTAACACCGTGACATCTGACTAGGTGGCAGAGTTTGGCAGCGATTCACTCGGATTGGTACCACCGCGTTACCTATTCCTGCCGCCATAATGTCGCGACGTGTTCCGATTAAGTAAGGTAAGGTAGCTGGTTTTGCTCGAGGCCTGTCTCTAGGCGGCGTGAATTTCTTACCATCAGGAAATCCGTGCGCTTGTTTGGTTTCCAATATCATAAAAAAAGTCTCAATGATAACCTCCTCTATTTTCGAGTCGGCTAAAAAAACGGTTTGTGGCATCAAGAAGGCAAATATAGAATCTTCTTTAATCTTTTACAAGCAACTGAACTTAGAATTCAGATGAAACACAAAGAAATCTCCAACTCAATTTGAAACTCCAAACAAGTTGGTCGTCATTAAGAAATTAACAAAATTTCAAATTGTTCGAACCCAATTTATTGAACCTTGTTACACGGGATGACAGTCGTGAAATTAATATTGAAATATTGAATTTGTAATTCAATAGGTAATTAATTCTTATTTTTAAGATTCAAATTTTAATACTTTTTAATTTCAATCTTTTTTTAATTTTATTAATTTGATATGAATTAAATTTTATAACAATGTTTTATTGAATGAGACTGCTTTTTAAATGATATTGGAAGGCAAACAAGCAGACGGATTTCCTGATGATAAGAAATTCACGCCGGTTAAAGACACCGAAGATGGTAATGGTGCGTTGCCAACCTGAGGCCGAGACGTTAGGCCTCGAGCAAAAGTAAGTTTACCGGCTACCTTACCCTCTAAACCGGAACACGTCATGACGTTATGGCGGTAGGAATAGGTAAGGCGGTGGTATCGATCCGGGTGAGTTGCTGCGAAACTCTACCACCTAATCAGACGTCACGGTGTTAGTAACGGTAAGCCTATGCTCGCCTTTTACGAGCTGCTTGGCACAGGAAGGCAAAATAATAAAGTATAAGTGATACGTAAAACAGTACAAGTGTTTCTTCATTAAAAAATATGAATATTTGGAATTTTTACCAAGCGCCGACGATGGAAAATATCAAATATAGAAGCAGGTAACCACATTTCTTTGTAACTAGATAGATTTTGATTCTCAATTGTCATTATCCTCAACAACGAGGATTGCTATTCCCCACATAAATCACTTTTCTAGGTAATTATTCCCGCAACCGGTATATCTCTTTAAGCAATTTGCAATTTCTTCTTCTAGCTATTATCAGTGATACTTTTTAAGGATTTCGAAAAGCTTTTTAAAGCCAGATCCCTATTATTCTGTTAAAGAAGAATAAGAATTGATCTAGCTAGTTTTTATAATGCAGTAACAAAAGTACGGCAAACTAATAGACAAGGAATGCAAAAATGTACTAGTAACTTCGTATTAAATATTACTTCATTAGTAAAAAAAAATGTTACTTCATACCGCATTAAATAGGTATTGTCATAAAAATTATGCAATGCAACAAGTTAAAACATTATTTTTATCTTTAGTTTTAAAACCCCGATGATGCTGCAAAAAGTGAAACTGGTTGGCTATAGAGTAACTGAAAGTATTAAATAAAGGTTATAGTGGATAAGAAGAAGTGTTTACTTCAAAAAATTATAATTTACTTACAAAGAAATTCCACCAAGTGCCGACGATAACAAGTATAGATTCTAACAATTATTGTATTATCTTATTTTGCTTCTGTTCTTTTGATTTTATTTTGTTATGCTGTCTGTTTTTTCTCTCTGTTTGTAATGTGTACAGTGAAATATTTGAGTAGCAAATGTTTAATTTGTTTCCTTTTTTTACTTATAAAAGTCTTCCTTATAAAAATCTCCCTATTAAAATTGTGCACAAGCTGCAAAAGAAAACTACTACATAATTTAATCCAATCAGAATTTTGTAACATCGTTGACTTCCACAGTCCAAATTAAAGGAGAAATAAAAACAACCAAATATTGGTCACAAATATTTGCGACCTGTCAAATTGGTCTGGCCGAAGTTTTTTTAATCTGCTGTAAAAAACAGATTGAAACCGCTGATCGGGCGGAATTTCCCAGTTTCATCGAAACAAATTGCTCACATGCCTGAGTTTGCATACTAACTTCTGTAATTAACGTTTTGTATCAGAGGTGATTGATTGCCAGTTATTATTTGCTTATTCAAAGTCTTTTTAACATTATCTTTTTAGGACTTCGTATTTTACAATCCTCAATCACGCTTGTAAAATTCTTGTTTATAAGATACTTGTTGGTAATAATGTATTAATATATTAAATTATATTACATTGACTTTGCTTTCTATCCAAATCAAATTGTTTAATTTGAAAATTTTCGCTACAACAACGTAATATAATAAATGTATTAAAACACAGTTACTAACAACATTTATGATACATGTATTGTAATATATTTACAATGAACTAGCGGCCCGCCCCGGCTTCACACGGGTATAAAATATACATATAAACTTTTCTCTTCAATCGCTTTATCTATAAAAAGTAACCACAACAAAACCCGTTTTAAAGATTTAAGCAGGCAAAGGGACATAGGGATAGAGGAAGCGACTTTAAGTATACACTTTGTATTATAAATTATTATATTATTTTGCACAGTAATTAATGATCCCAAATAGTTTGACTTCCGATAAATCCAATTCATTCATGACGCACTGTTTTTCCTATTTTGTAATGACATAGTACATGTACATATTTTCAGCGGAAAATTTGAACTTAAATATGGATTTTCGTAAAAGCGTTTCTTCTTTTTTTTTTGAGTATTGTACTGATTTACAATAACTCATATTGTTTATTTAAGTATCTGAACATTTGCTTGAATGTCATATTGGCCGGCACCTAATAGAAGCATCAATGTTGAGTGTGAAATAATATACTTACAAAAAGATTGGTACATCGCAGTTGTTGTTCAGCTGTGAAGCTGAAGCTATACCACACTGTTAGTTTTTTTTATAACATTGGAAGGCAAACAAGCAGACGGATTTCCTGATGGTAAGAAATTTCCGCCGCCTAGAGACACCAAAGGTGGTAATGGTGCGTTGCCAACTAGAGGCCGGGATAACAGGCTTCGAGCAAAAGTAAGTTAACCGGCTACCTTACCCTCCGAACCGGAACACGTCATGACGTTATACCACCAATCCGGATGAGTTGCTGTGAAACTCTAGCATCTAGTCAGGTTTCACGGTGTTAGTGACGGTAGGCCTATGCTCGCCTTTTACGAGCTGCCTGGCATAGGAAGGCACATGGTCTATTCTACAAAGGAGCCTGGACCAACACGTCTTTGTTTATTATTTTTTATCTTAATTTTCTAGCAACACTCATAGCTTGAAAATGTCAGTGTTTTTGAAAACTTTGTTAACAACACTTGACTTTGAAAATAAAAAAAATATATGAGAAAAATATCTTTCAGACTTCTGAATTGTCTGTTTAATATTTTTTTAATCTTTCTTTACTTTACTGTTTTTAGGGAATTGTAGGAGTACAGTTGAAACCGAGGGACACTAAACGTATTTTTACAATTTGCATGAAATAAAATACAATTAAAAAGTCGAATGTATATTTTTAAGTTCCGTTTTCACTTTTAGCTAATATTATTTTAATGATTTCTTTAAAAAAATGTTTAGAATTTAGAGAAAAACAAAAGGTATTATTTATCCCAATATATCAATCAGTAACGTGGAAATACCCAATTAAATGCGCGGGCAATTATAAAGAATCAAGCAAATCTAAAACTCCCAACATTTTACAAGGCTTGGGAATCTTGCTTGAAAATTCCCAAGGAACATAAGAAGCCTTATGAAACAATTATATAATTTGAAGACGCGAAATCCCACTTATGACAATACCGCATGAGATGAATTCAAATTAAAATCACATTCATTTCAACGTCGTGGAAATTTTGCATAATTTTAATGAAACGAATTCAATAAGATGGCGTACTTTTCATCTGAAATGTTGGAGTAAGATATTCAAGCTGATGAAAGCGGCAACAGTGACATAGCTGAGTTGTACTTAACGTCAAGCGCTGCGGGAATCCTAAAATAGCTCGTTTTAGCTTTTCAATTTGATAATCTTAGTGCAAATTATGTCAAGAATATAATATAAATCTTTACCACAAATGTTACCCTGTCATTGACGGCTACGCAAACGAAATGTTCTATTTACTTTACATCTATAATGTTATAACTCAAAAACGGGCTCATCTATCCAAACCAAACCTTGTGGTTTATCTAAAGTTTGCATAAAATCGGTCGAGCGGTTCTTCATTTATCACATTTTTTGTTACAAATGATTTCAATAAATGGCAGGTCGTTTTATTGATGGGTATTTTTCTGTCAAATTGTAACTCTTTTGAGATGGGGAATTTTGCTGTTATATTGAAACTTTTTCAGATGTTTTTTTTTTTTTGTTTTGTTGTGTTATGTCATTCTTGCGGTCATATATGTAGCGAAGCACGTACCGGGCCGCTAGTGCTTTGTATACTTTATTTTGAGCTTGTTTCAAAAAACAATATTGGAAACAATAAAGGATTTTTTTAATATTAGAACTAACTTTTCAGAGAGTGCATGCACAGTGTGTATGCAGGCGGCCATGTCTGCATACACAGAATAATGTCACTTATTCTTAATATACGTATATTGCAAGTATATTGTTTGCAGCATTAACTAAACTATAAGACTTCGATATATTTTAGTATCGCCTCTGTAGTTTACCGGTCCAGGTGTTGAACTTGACTTCATGAGGTCTCGGTTTCAATTCCCGGGTCGGTCAACTAAAAGAAAATGTGGTTTTTCAAATTTCATAACACCAAAATGTTGCTCAGGATTGGATTTGTGCCCAGTTGGCGATAGGCTTGCCACTTATCACATCGTGGGACTTAGTGAAGAATATATGAAGATACTCTTATGACGAGGACCAAAGTGTTTACATGTGTATTTTTAGAAGGTTTCTTCTCAGTTTTTCAGGTGCGTATTACAAGTAATCATCAGGTTGCCATTTAATGCTGTACGAGCTTGCCGATCGAGACTCAACCAAAATAGTCTAGATTAATATTTTGATAATAGACTTTTATGAATTCAACTACTTAGAGCAAATTATTACCGCGCTGGCGCTTAGTGCAATTTATTTTTAGGTAAAGACATTATTAGTTTTATTTATTTATGTATTAGAAATAAATCCCTCATTGTAAATCATCATAATCTTGAAATTTCGCAAATTTGAGTTGCAACAAAAAATCATCACCTTTAAATTTATTTTAGAAAAATAGTAACATGCAAAATAGTAAAAATAAGCGTATGGACAGTATTTTTCTTTTGTATCAGCAATAAAAATATAGTAAACGTCATACACATGTCCAATATTAGTTCACAAAGCGGGTCTCGTTTCGGGGGCGGAAATTATCACATATCGGTCTCGGAGGGGCGGTAACTGAGTATAGCAGTGCGTTTCGGAAATTCATAAGTTACTGCGGATACAGGTAGCTATTTATTCGAATTAGTTGCGTGTACAAGCAGGTGAGCAAGTGTGTAACATCTTTAAATATCTCTGGACAAGTTACACAAATTGAATCTAGCCCCACAGTAAACAAATTATATGCTTGTGTTATTAGTCAACGATACTAATGCATAGAAATACTTTAATAGATACCAGAATAAATTTATTCAATTAAATTATTCAATTAAACACCCAGACCTGGAAATGCAGACATTATTGTTCATTACACAAATGCCTACCTCCGTCGGAAAACGAATCTGAGGCTCGCGGTCAGTCGATGTAGTCAGGCGTGTAAGCTAGTCACTCGACCAACGAGATTTTTCCATTCAACTCCATTTGATTTTATGCCTAATGTACACACACACATTATTATTGTGTCCGAAAACATCAAATAAGTTTCTCCAATGCACCGACCTCTCTCTCATTTTGACTTTGTTGACTTCATAAGACTGTCTGAAAGTGATCTGTATTATAGACTAGAGAGAGAGTCAGCAAAAATTGGAAATGACTTAAGTTCTTTGATACGTGTGTAACCTCCAGTAGTATTTTACAGATTAATGCTTTTAATATATTCGTTAAAAAACGCCGATTAAAAGCACTCCGAGTTGACATGTCCTGACCAATCCTATCCTTTTAATATTATAAACTAGTGGCCCGCTCCGGCTTTGCACGGTTATGAAGTATACATACAAACCTTCCTCTTCAATAATTATCTATTAAAAAACCTGCATCAAAACCTGTTGCGTAGTTTTAAAGATTTATGCATATAAAGGGACATAGGGACAGAGGAAGCGACTTTGTTTCATACTATCTAGTGATGCGAAAATTTGTTTGTTTGTTTATTACTCCTTCAAGCAGAAACTGCTGAACCGATTTTCATGAAATTTGCACGCATAAAGGGTAACTTGGATTAATACATACGATAGTTTCTATACGGTAATAATGTTATTGTGGGACCACGCCGATAACACCGCGGATAATAGCTAGTTTTTCATATATTTGTCTTTAATGTTCAATTTTTTCTTGTTCCATTAAAAAAACATAGAACACGCTTAAAATTAGTTAAACTTGTTCACAGCACGAAACACCCGTTTTCATTGACGATATTACGTACTGAGTTTTATTTCTATTTTTCCCTGGTTTGAGGGAAATCTACAATTCGTTGGGCAATATTTGGCTACAATTTTTAAGTGTAACGTCTAATCTTAACTGTGAATATTGTATTTTAATAAACCTACGTTTTTTATAACAGTCTACTTCTGGCAATATTTACATCGATAGCGATTTACGAATGATGCATTGACTAAGGGAAATTTAATTTTAACCGACCCCAAGTCACACCGGGCGAGTCGCTTAGTACTACCGCCTTTCCTATTCTGTCGCCATTACGTCAGTGCTTGCGTTGACGTGTTTCAGTTCGTAAGGTAGCCGGTAAATCTACTTTTCCTAGAGTCCTAACATCAAAGCCTTGGGCTGGCAACGCAATTTTGGTGTCTCTAGGCGGCCTAATTTTTTTACCATCAGGAAATCCGTCAGCTTGTTTGCCTTTCAATATTATTAGAAAACGAAACACCGTTCAACATAAGCCCTTAGTAGTTTAATGAAATTTAGCGGAACTTCACAAGCCGTTACATCTTATTCAAGACGCTCACAGTTGGGTGAATATTGCTTATAGAGTGTCTCCAACATGTCAATACTGTTAATGAGGATTTATCCACTTGAAAACCTTCCTTAAGTTGTCTTTAGCATTACCAGTGACTGCACACTCAACTATGAGTTTGTTATTATTACAAATGAGTAAGCCTTGTTTTGAACGTTCCGGGGTTAAATATTTAACTCCGAGCTAGCTTCTAATACAGATTTAAATCAACATACATTTGATAGTTTAACCTATCATTAAATTTAACCCGAGGACGTGAGGTGCGAGGTGTGCTATGGCCCTAATTGGTATATAAAAAAAAGCATCTTTACGCCCGTATCCTCGAAGAGGTAGGCAGAGGCACAACCAGAGCACCCATGATAAGCCGAAGATACTAATTCCTACAATGTGATAGGTGGCAAACCTATCGTCAACCGGGCACATATCCTATGCCGAGCAACATTTTATTTATTAGAAAATTGGAAAAACCCAATCTTCTTTTTGTTGCCCGACCTGGGATTCAAACCCGGGACTTCATGCAGTCAAGTCTAACAACTGAACCGCTAGACCACAGATATATTTAAACAATTTATACTAACACGTAACCAAATATTTTAAATTAAGTATCAGCAAAACGAAATATTGCTCTTCCTTTTTAATCAACATAAGTAGAAGGCTATAGTATTCGAGCGCAATATTTTATATGTATGTTAATCGATGTCCTTTCCAAACTCAGTAAAAAAATCTTTCTTTAATTAAAAAAGTATATTTTCAAGATGATTCCGTTGCTACCAAATATGGATATGATAAAGAAGTCCCAAAGGAAAAAGACATACAGACGAATAGAAAACCTTACCCATTTTGAATTGGTTATAAATCCGACCTTTTTAAAAATATAATAGGGTCGAGTTTTACTGTTGTCTTAACAGTAGTGTTAATTTTGTTGCGCACCCACTAAACTAATTTTAAGTTGTCGCTGTCTTCTTTCAATGAAAGTAATTGAAAGAGACAAAACACTTTTAGTGCAGTCAAATTAGACCGTACACGTCATTTCTACAGACATTTAATCTATCACTCGGAAAACGTTAATTAAAAACATCACGATCAGACATGTCCGCACCAATCTGACATGTTTAAAGTGTTCCATCTCTTTTGTTTTTGTTTCATTTGAAAAAGATAGCATGCATCTAAAATAAGTTTAGTTTGTTAACAGCAGAATCACCACCAGTACCGAAATAAAGCTTTCAGATGTTACAGTTATGTTCGTGCTCTTTCAATATAACGTTGTAAAGGTATTATTCTAGAGTTAGTGCATCTTTGAAGTAATTTAGTATTGTACAATCGCCGTTATTGTAAGTCTAACATCGCTGAGACAGCAAACGACTTGTGCGCCATTTAATATGTTTGGGTTTTCTTTTGTTGAAAGTTCATGGCTTGTATCTCAATTACTTTCCTAATGGGTTTGTTGAAATTTGCATTCTAATGGAAATGTGTCCAAGTAATTTGAGGACGAAATTCATGAAACACACGTCAGACAGTTTTATTGACTATAAGCTGTAACAGACAACTCAATAAAGGACATAAAATTTAGATTTTTTTTAAGACATTGGAAAGCAAACAAGCAAACGGATTTCCTGATGGTAAGAAATTTCCGCCGCCTAGAGACACCAAAGATGGTAATGGTGTGTTGCCAACCAGAGGCCGGGATGTCAGATCTCGAGCAAAAGTAAGTTTACCGGCTACCTTACCCTCCGAACCGGAACACGTCATGACGTTGTGGCGGCAGGAATAGGTAAGGCGGTAGTACCCATCCGGGTGAGTCGCTGCGAAACTCTACCACCTAGTCAGATGTCACGGTGTTAGTGACGGCAAGCCTATGCTCGCCTTTTACGAGCTGCATGGCACAGGAAGGCAGATGGTCTATTCTACAAAGGAGACTGGACCAACACAGGGAAAAATTAAAAAACTGTTTTCGTACATTCCCAGAAATGTATGAAATCTTCACTAATGGTAGTTTACGGTAGATAGGGATAAATTAATTTATATTCTAAAAATTGTTTGTATTAATAAATATCCACGTAATCAATAATATAAACAGTATTTAAATAATAAGTAAATAATTAAAATAACTAATATAATTGATAACTATTAAAATATTAGCACACCATAGAGTTGATAGAATATGTCGAAACGCCTAAATAATTTTGTAACATTTTTGTAACACTCATATTCCGTAAATGAATATTTTTTCTTTCTTTCTTTCTAAAATACATGTGTATCAGTATTTTATTAAGAAACCGGGCTTAGAAATGCAGACAACTATGCACATCAATACTAATATTACAAAGAGGAAAGATTTGATTTTTTGTTTGTATGTTTGAAATGAATAGGCTCTAAAACTACTGGACCAATTTCAAAAATTCTTTCACTTTTAGAATGCCACATTATCTCTCAGTAACATAGGTTTTGTTTCATTAAAATCAGTAAAATAGAAGCCAAGTTACGCAGGCGAAGCTGGGTGAAACTGCTAGTTATATACATATATATGGCTGATCATGTTGGTTATCCACCGAAGCCTCAGTCAGTCAGTCAGTGGCGTAAATGGCTAAACTCTCATTATGAGTACCATAGAACATCCGTACAACAGTTATGATAACACATTTTATCTTTAACAATTAATTTTGGCTTAACAATGAATATAAAAATATCTTAACGACGACATAAGGAAGAAGTAGGCAAAGGCACAATCAGGCACCCACGGCTAGCCAAAGATACTATGTCCCACAATGTGAAACGTTGCAAGCTTATCGTGCACCTGGCAATTGAAAAATACACTTTTGCTTTTCTTTGTTGTCGGACCCGTGGATCGAACCCTAGACTTCAAGAAGTCAAACCCGACGTTGGAGTGCTAGACCACAGAAGAAATTACGTATATATAATACTAGCTGACCCAGCAAACTTCGCATCGCTTGACATTAATGCTTCGACAGTAGCGCAGTCTGTCTGATCCGATGTGAAATATTCCAAAATCAACAACTATTTATTATTAAGAAATTAATAAAAAAAAAACATTTTCCAGTGGACCAAATTGTGAATCTAAATCATTCTAGAATTCCCTAGAACACATACAAAAAGTTTCATCGACATCGGTCCAGTCGTCTAGAAAGAGTTCAGTGACATACACACTCACAGAAGAATTATATATATAAAGATAAAGATGTATATTGAAGTCTTAAATAAAATTTAATGCTAAATAATATTAGGTAGGAGTACTATTCAATGCCTAACAAAAGAGTATTAAGTAGAAATTGGATTCTAGAAATTGTAGGAATAAGATCTTTTCAACAAGACAATCAAAGGGATTATTAAATTTAATTAGTTTTGAGTTAGCGTTAATACAGTTGACATTCATTCGTCGGCAGGCGGCTCCACTTCATTTTACGCTTTGTCGATAAGAAGCCTTTCATGAAGTTATCTTTTGCTGCGTTTAGACAAAAAATACTTTTCAGTTTGTTTTTTTTAATAAAAGCTTTTTGACTTTCACTTCTTTGTAAAAGAACGGTCGATTCTGGAAACAAGACAGAATCATGTAAGATTTGATTATGATACCACATTTTTTGTGTTCTTATTGGTAACCCATTGAAGTTATGGTCGCCTCTTATGAACTGCCAGGCAAGTAGGCCCGTCACGTAGGCCCAAACTATACGTGACTCACTACTATGGGAACAAGCCACACCTTGTAGGTTCCACGTGTTTTAGGAGTCACAATGGGTCTATTGTGATTCCTAAAACACAAAATCCCACATCAACTATCAAGCATCAAGTATCAGCTCGTATCAAGTATCAGCAGTATCACGCAGCTCGTAAGAGGCTACCATTCGTAAAATAGGTTATCACCGAGATGCACCGAGTTACCTATTGAGTCTGTTATAAGTTTGATGTGTCTGTGTAATCATGCGTGGGTGCGTGCTTGCGTAAGTGCATGCGTGTATGTGTGTATGCGTGTGTGTGTTTGTGCGTGTGTATGATGAAACTGCCAGACTGCAGAGGCGGTTTCTCTCCTCTTCCAACTAGAACACGACACTAGCAAGCACTTTCGTTGTGGCAGCAAAATTTTATTGATGTTTAGAAGTTGTCCAAACTTTTTTCCTCTTTTAAATTTTGAAATAAAATAAGGAAGCTTTTCTGAAATCAAGTCAGCTTTCGTTTAAAGCCCAAACCACGTATTTCGAGTAACTCGGCCGATTTTAACGGTATGTCAAGAACAGACAAGAAAGGAAGTCCAATACAAAACCTTATTCGTTTTCAAATCATTATCCGATCTTGGACACGGAAATATTGTTAGTTGGGATTGTTTTTTAAAATATTTGAAGATAATCAGGCAAGAGGATATCATCATTGGTGTTTTATAGATATACCTACACGTTGTTTTTAAACACCAAAAACGTTACGGTTTACTAATCTTAGGTTAAGGGATTTGTTGATAAGACTAGGTTTACCTTACTTTACTACCCTCCATAATATTATTTTAATAAATAATAAAAAATATCATTGGACAAGTTAGACAAATGTATTATAAACCCAAAATAAGCAAATTATATGCTTAATTAAATTATTCTTCGGTCAATTTCTACGAAAATATAACGAAAAATTACGTAAAGTTTGGCACACACAAAACTACACATCTTCACGCCCGCACGTACGCGCGTAGACAAAGAGCATCAAGTGCCATGTCACGATCCAGGCACATTTGCCTATTGACTTATGACGTTACAAGATGTTCTTGTTTAGATCTACTTTTTGCCCTTCTAAGAACCCCTTAATGATTTGGGTCTCTTGTGCAGAATAAACTACTTACTTTTCTGCCAAGTAGCTCGTTGGAGGCGAGCGAATGTTATTGGGTCATCACCAACAAGATTACTGCCGTGCAGCAACTTCTCCAGGAAAGGATCCGCCGCTTTATCTATTCCTGCCACCATCATGACAGTGTCCTGTTCCCGATCCTGTTTGGAAGGTAGGATAGACTTGCACAATTTTTTACCTAACTGCTTGACTACAAGACAGCAACGAACTTACAGGTGTGGTGTCTATAGGCCTGATTATCTTTTACCATCTGTAAAAACGTGTGTTTGTTCGCTAGTGTTATTGTTTAAAAAATAACTAATTTTTAATTTTTGTTTAGCAAAAGTATCTTCATGTCCATGTCACCAAAGAGGCCGGCAGAGACACAACCTGGGCACTTACGATATGCCGAAGACACTAAATCCTACGATATTATATAGGCGACTAGACTATTGCTAACCTGGAACAAAGCTAATCTCGGGAAACGTGCATGTTATTAGAAATTTTGAAACACTTTTCTTGTTGCGTAACCAGGGGTTCGAATCCGGGATCTTAAGAAGACAATTTCAACGCCGGACTGCTAAACTGCAGAGGTGTTACTAAGAATAAAGATATTAAATACAGAAACACTAAAAATATCTAAACAAATTGACCGTAAAGAAAATGAAAATGCATATTTTGTACCATGTCTTCATAATTCGTTATTACTCGAAAGACTTAATTATGCGCAAGTATGACGATAATAATTAAAAGAAAAAACTTATTTAAAATTAGAAATAAATGAAATCATCAATCGATCGAATGTTAAATCTTCAATAAAATATGTGACAATAACATTGTTCCTGACATTTGCCTGCGGTTTTCCCATCTTTTAACCAACTCAGATAAAGTAGGAGGTTCAATGTTGGGCTCCTAATTTTTTTTGTATTCCTAAGTCATACTAAAAAAATAATCTAAAATCGGTTGAGATTTTAGGTTATTTTTTTGTATTTGAAAGAATGGCAGATGAAAATTGACAAAGCCGATATACAATGCGAATGTGGATAGATGTAGATACCCGGGGAGACCAAGGTTGATATTCCACGATTAGATCACTCGGATATTGTCAAAAGTCTCCGAGAAAATGCTTAATTTTTGTATATATAAATGTTCTACTATTGAAATCTAATGGGTTTTGCAGTCTTACTATGATAAAAAATTTACATTACATTTTCCTGCATTGTGCAAATAAACAATTAATCAACAAAATTTACAAGTACATTTAAAAAAAATCTCTATTGATATTGTGAAACGTGTATTTGTATATCTATTCCAGTTTCAGTAAATTTTACGTTTTTCACGATTTTAAAAGCTCTCCACGGGAGAACCAGCAAACTTTAATAAATAGCGATGCTATTATACTCGTACGGCGGTACAAATAACAAAGTCAAATGTTTGAATTGTTCAATATTTGCGTAAAACTCATAAACAAAAATAAAACCCCATAAAGCTTGGGATGTACAAACCAACACAAGCCAAAAGTCAGAGCAACCACAATAAGTCCTAACCAAATGAAGCCATTTTGTTAATTACGTACTTTTAATAGTACAGGAAAGCAAAACTTTGTGGGCATATAAGTTTAAAAAGCAAAACACATGCTTTTTGTGAATGAAATGGAATATTAAAGAACTGTGTAAAGTTTTAATTCAACCCGATTTTACGAATTAAGTGAAAAGGCTACTTTTTATTCTGTGACATAGAAATGTAGATAGAACCATTTGATTGGAAGTCACGTCGCGGTTTGATAATTTTTTCGATGGTTTATGCAAATGGTTTAGAAATTATGTGAAATAAATTTTATCAACATGCTTGCAAAACAAATCTCAAAAACTATGCGTTTGGTGTTTGAGTTAAGCATAACTCGATAACCACTAGCTTAGTCTATTTGGGACTTCTTGGGGGTCATTACCTATCTTCTTAAAAAAAAACGTTAAAATCGGTTAACTACTGACCAGTTAATCTCGTAACATACAAAAAAATCCAGTCAAATTGAGAACCTCCTTTTTTGGAGTCGGTAAAAAACTACCTATTTACTTACGTTTGATAGGTGGTAGAATTTCGCATTGACTCGCCCACATTGGTACCACTGACTTATATATTTCTGCTGCCATAACGTCAGCACTTGCCGTTGACGTGTTCCGGTTCAAAGGATAAGGTAGCTGGTACATTCTCTTTTGCTTGAGGCCTAACATCCCAGCCTCAGGTCGTCAACGTACCTTTACTACCTATGGTGTCTCTAGGCGGCTTGAGTTTATTACCATCAGGAAATCCGTCTGCTTGTTTGCCTTTTAAACTTTTAATATCATAAAAAAAGAGTCAAATTGAGAAAATTCCTCTTTTTTGGAATCGGTTAAAAAGCGCTTTAAAAGCAATAAAATCGAAAGTGAAAACACTTTCCAGCAAGATCATTTAAAAAAGATGACACGTCAACCACGATAGAATCAAATTCGCTTTGTCACGGACTGTATTTAAAATCCAAGTAGACATTTTCACTGTGGCCGAAGCGAAATGATTGATAACGCTGTTTCAAAACGTCGAGGTAATTTTTCAACCTCCGGCGGTTAAGTGTCGTGAAATCGCTATCCCCTGAAACAAATCTGTGGATTCTGTCTAGTCATCTCGTGGAAACATGGTGTGTTTGTAGAAAATTCTACCGTAAATTGAGGTTGATTTTTTATAGAATTGATGTTCATCTTTCAAAAGAAATGGTATAACGATTATTTTGATTTGCCAATTTATAGTCTAACGAGCTTCTTACTTGAATTGAGACGAATTTCCAAGTCCTGTTTAGGTATGTTATTTTACTCTTTGATTTTCAAATAAGTAAATACGTAATTCATTATTTTTTAGGTTAATTTGCCGTTTCTGGGACCGGCTACGACTTTTAGGCCATTCTGCCATATCTTCGATGTTCATTACATATTTATTTCAGTCTTAGTCACTATTTACAAAGTCATGTCAAGGTCTTGAGCAAAACGGTGACTTTATTACTCAAGCTCGTCTATTGAGATTTGGCAGTAGCGAGGAAATACATGATACACTTATTTTTTCATGATTACTTCATTTGCGCACTTTCATTGAACAAAATTAACGTAATTTCCACCTAAATTAACTGATTTCACTCAGTATTATCATGAAATTCAATTACGACCATACGACCAATTCAAAATTACGACCATCCTCATTCACGAAGGTGCCAAAACCTTATTTTTTTAGGTTAATTTGCCCCTTTCTGGGGCCGGCTAAGACCTTTAGGCCATGCTGCCATGTCTTCCGTATAAATAAATTCTTTTTAACAGTCATAAGCCATTTTAGGTCACAAGTCGTAAGTAATAAGTTACACGAAATTCAATAATTACAAGAAAAACTACGACCATCTTCTTTCACGATGGCGCCATAAACTATAATTTATTATTTATATTTCGACATTTTAGCTGTATTGCAAACACTAAGGTCATTCAGTCATCAACCTTAAAAGAGGTGTGATAAGTTTTTTCATTTGCAAATTAGAAAGGATTTTCAACTACCCTTTAATTTTCTTTACTTACAAATTATGTAATCAACACGTGCTTGCATTTAGCCCATTCTTTTGTTGTTTGATTGGATCATCAACGTTGACTACTATCTTAAGATAATGTTTCACATTAAGTTAAACTTTGTGTTCAACACATTGCTGTAAAACAGTCATGTATCTTAAGAATTCTTTCTTTTACTTTGAAAACAGATTCAAAAACGAGTGTTTTTAAGCAACTGATACTAAAAAGAAAGTGACTATTGTGCTTAGCGGGTAAATTACAAGAAGCGAAGCCAAATATTGTGATTGTCCAGCAGAGTTGGTCTTTTAGATCAACAAAAATATGTACACAAGTGCAATTAAGAAAGTTTTTGACTCTTGTTTCTCAAATTCGCACAGTTTTATGGCGTCTCTGATAGTATTTCATTTGAGAATAAAATCAGAGTATAAATATATTACTAAATACACAGTCGAAAGAACGTCATGTGTTCGCGATGTGTAAATAATATTGCGTGCGTACTGCCTATTTGCACGCAGCTGCGATCAACTATGATGTATAAATTGCACCTTTAATCGTTAGACTTACTTTAACTGTTTAAAGGTATTCCAGACTTTTCGAGATTCCGAACTAGGTGAATCCGTTTCCACACGAAATTATAAACCACTTATTAAAATAAAAATAAAAGCGATGGGTTGCACTCGGGGAGTGCTGGCAGAAGTGAAAACTTGAATATTAACGTTGTGTATTTTTGATATTTTGGAATGGTTAGGGAATAATTTTGAACGAATTGCTTTAACTGTCAATATGAAAGTACTATCATTTATGTGATAGAATGAATAACTTAAATAAATAAATAAATAATAAATTCATTTATCACGCTATCGTGCACAAACACCATAACACGAACATTCGCGCAAGCAACCTGCGCCGTCTAAACGAAACAGCAGGCGCAGGCATAAATTTCGCCACGTCATAGAAACCAACGGGATTACTTTCTCTCCTACGCCGCGCCGGCTGTTTATTCTCCATCTTCCTTACGAATTTTTGATCAGATCACGTGTCCTGACACGAGTTAAGAAGTTTTTACCCATGACAAAAAAAGTGCGCAACGCTGCTAAAGGAGGTTGCACTTCAAAAAATGTGACACAATCTTGCACTAGCCAGCATGTAGTTCACTGACCAAACCAGTTAAGAATAAAAGAATCTCTATAAAATCGCTTGAATAGTTAACATTTTCTTTTGCAGGCCATTAGTTAAACGATAAAAATCTAAAGTAGCTCCAGGATCACCCGTTTAAATGAACTTAACTGGCTTTTCACGATATAATATTACAACGCGGAGACGCGTAAATCTGGCCGACACAGTTGGCTGACACGGATCGGAAGCTTGGCTCCCCTCCAAATTCAATAATGGCTCATGGGGCTCAAGACACTGGATTATAAGTTGGGCTCTAAAGTTACGGCTTAATTCTAATGCTCGAAAGTTTGCTGTTTTCTAAAACTTATCCTAATTGCATATCACAACTTCGTTTAGGTGATTCTGTAGTGAGCTGGACCGTTTAATAGGGATGTGCATCGATGAGTTGAGAGGGTCTTCCCATCACTACACAGGATAGCGACAAATAGTTCAGCGACTGTAATAATTTATGTTTATTTTCTCTGTGGTCTAGCCGTCCGATATCGGACTTGGCTTTTGGGTCTCGGGTTCGATTCACGGGTCGGGCAACAAAAGAAGATTGGAAAATTAAATAATATTTTCTTTATTACAAATTAAGATAAACCACTTTTTTGTTACCCGACCCGGGAATCGAACGCGGGACCTCATGAAGTCAAGTTTAACACCCAAACCACAGATGCGATAAAAAAAAATGTTGCACGGGATTGTATATGTGCCCAAGTTTGCCACCTATCACGTACCTCTGCCTACCAGTTTGGGGATATAGGCGTGAAGAAGATACTCACTTAATAAAATAACGTTGTACGGGATTTGATATGTGCCCGGTTGGCGATAGGATTGCCACCTATCAAATTGTGGGACTTAGTGTCTTCGCCTAATCGTGGTGCCCGTGGGTGGGTTATTTGTTTTTTTTTTAATATTATTTACGCGTGTCTGCGGCTTATCTTTATATCTAGTTATATAAATATATTTATTTAATAGATGAAAATGAATCTCTATTTATTTGGTAATCGCATTACGATTAATGGATAAAAAAATCGCTAATCCTTGTTTTGTTGCGACAATTTCTGCCAAGAAAAGTTTCTTTTTAAATGTACATATACAAAACAGATCAACGTCTGTTGGGTTACAAAGTAAGTTATAATAATTTCACCCGTTCAGTTTGTATGAGAAAAAATAAGTATTGTTTTTCTCATTTTCCCTTTAAGTTTATAGGTGTTTCTCTTAATAAAAACCTTCTAATAATAATTAATAATACAACAAAAAATATTAGCCAAATCTTTTGGAAGTTCGACGTTCGAAGTTCGAAGTTTTCGAATTTCGTTCCATCCATTCCATCCTCGCAGTTTTCCCTTTTTATTAAATTTTGGACCTTCCCCGGACTTGAACAAATAATTCTAAACCAAAATAAGCCAACTCAGCCGTTATCGAGTTTTAGAGAGACTAATGAACAGCGATTGATTTTTATACACATAGATAGATATAAGAGATTTGTTTTATATGTATAATATTTCAATAATTTCCTGAATAGATCCATAAGACATTTTGAAACCAGTAGTTGGCTAATGTTAATTTGTCACCTACTTAGATGGTACGAAGTTTGCCGGTCCAGGTCTTACTATAAAACAAAATCAGGTAGCAGTCATTATACAAAAATGGTTATACTGATTTTATGACCTCTATTTTGTTGGATTAAGCTCTACCTGGAAAAAGTATTTGAATACGTACATCCCCTAAAAGAGGCCGAGTTACAAACCACTTCATCCAAGACAATTAGTAGAGAATGCGACTTTGTTTTATACTACGTAGTGACTGACATAAACTTTGAGTTGCTCGATTCGGGAATCGAATCCGAGTCTACATACATGCAACGCACGCACCAGACCACACCAGCACAAAGACAAACAAGACAAAACAAATACTTAAACTTTAGTGAATTCATTCAATACTAAAAAGGCGGTACAAATTTCGTGGGACAGCTGGTGAATAATGAATTCCTGGATAAATTATTCAAATTGATAATATCCAGAAATAAATAGGTAATAGGCTTGTGTTATTAATGTTAGTCAACGACACAAATACATAGAAATACAATATGTTTAAATAGATAAATACATCGTTTAGTGTTGGAATAATCTGGTTATTATATAATTGGAACATATTATAACTAGTGCAATTTGAGAGACTAGACGGCAGAGTCTAAAGAGTACAAATATAAAACAGTATGGAAACTACCTACAAACGTTTGAAACATCACACTCACAAACATGCATGCATGTTTTCGTTGCATGCATGGTGCTGCAAGTTGAAGTATTACTTTTTTATTTCCGCGTTTTTTTTTAAATAGTAGTACTTACTGTACACTAGCTACACTAGGGGATATTTTAATGTGATTAGCCGACGTCATATTACAGTAAGTACTATTATGCGCTTCGGCTTTACACTTTTTACTCTTTTTACACTTTATACTTTTATTTTTAAATTGGCTGACCTAATCTAAATTTAAGCTAAATGATTAATTATGTAATAACAACTCTACATTTATCCTTCAAGTACGTTCAGATTTCTGACTATAGCCGAAGCGCATAATTTAAATAGTAGTACTGTACCTACTAATATAGTTTGTTAGCTACGTGGCTATTGCAATTCGATTAATTAAAAACAACAGGAGAATGCTTGAATGGAATAGTAGGTATGAAGTATATACCATATGGTTTAAGGTATATATATATGAAGGTATGCATTTTATAACCAAGGCTTACTGTTCCATTTTTGTACGTGGTAGAGTACTGCAACCTCTCCATGATAGGTTTGCATATTACTGCCATCTTAACCTCATTCATGCAAGAGGCTTAAGATCTCTGTATAATATTGGCAACTTACTTGTACCATCTATAGGGTCTATAGACTTAACACCTTTAAATTGATAGATTGATGAATGAATTAAAAAAATTGATTGATATAAAATTATATAGAGTTCAAATTGATAATGATATTGTGACGCGTGTGCGAACTTGATAAGAGGTAGGCAGAGGCACAACCAGGGCACCCACGACTAGCCGAAAATACTAAGTCCCATAATGGGATAGGTGGCAAGCCTATCGCCAACCCGGCACGTTTCCAATCCCGACCAACATTTTTTTTTAATTAGAAAATTGGAAAAATCCAATTTTCTATTTGTTGGCCGACCCCGGATTCGAACCCGAGACCTCATGCAGTCAAGTCCAACACCCGAACCGCTCGACCACAGAGGAGAGAGAGAGAGAGGAGAGATTTTATTGAACTAAATTATTTACATTATAAAATGAAATTTGCCGACGCTGCGATATGACTATCATATGCATTCTTGTACGGTGGTCCGTACACCATCTTTAGTTTCTATTGGAAAAATAAGTATAGTTGTTTTTCTTATTATACTGTATAGAAAACAATTTTCATTTGAGCTTATTAAATATTCAATAGTTAAGTTTGTTATATTTGGATAACGTAAACTACTACTTAATAGTATTATGTCATTTAGGTTCACAATAAATTGAGTAATTCCTTGATTTCCAGGGATTACATCATCAGATTTAGATATAGGGATCGTACCAGTGTTTAAAGTGTGTTAATCAATATCTCCGTCATTTGTGTACTGGTTTTTTTCGAAAAAGTATACTTCCGACGTAGCCACTAAAAAAACCTAACTTCTTGTGTACCTTTACACAGTATAAAACAAAGTCCCTTCCTCTGTCCCTATGTCCCTCTGTACGCTTAATTTTTTTAACAATACGCAACGTATTTTGATGTAGTTTTTTTAATATGTTAAGAATGGAAGAGGAATGTTTAAATGTTTATTTTTTACCCGTGCAAAGCCGGGGCGGGCCGCTAGTAGATTACAAAGTATTGAAATCTGAGACGGCTGTTTCCAGTTTTACTTCGTTTGTATTATCAAAGTAACTTAAAATATAATGAATACTGTTATTCTCATAATAAACTAAGTTATTTCAAAATGTGAAGTTACCTAATTATTGTTTGCAAGGAAATTTATAACAAAGGAGAAACTCATTACTTCATCAGTTAACTTGATTTTTATCGCTTTTAAGTTGGTAATTCCTTGCCTTTGTTATTAAAATTTAAAGTCAAATAAACCTTCCAAAACATACCTACAATATTATGCTTAGAATATATCTCAATTTTCTTGGTTTTTCAAATTCGTTTGAATACACCATCATTTATGAAAATATTTTGAAATTTTATAATTTGTTAAATTTCAAATGAGGACCTGGTGTTGGTATTCTACGAATATCGAGTGAAAGCCTCATTTTTTTCAAATAGTGTTTCAAGTTTTAAAAGTAGCAAAACTTACCATTTTATTGCATTAGAAATACCATTACATATTTTTGTGTCAAAGAAGAACAAGCAAGATTTCCTGATGGTGAAAAACTCAAATAGCTTATAGACAGGAAAAATGGCTATATAATATTTTTATGTCAGTTATCGCCATTGGGTAACGCGGTTACCAGATGCAACATTTGAACCTTTAAGAAAAGAAAAAAAAGGCCCTTTCCTAAAAGGGCAACAACGCATCTTTTGTACTACCGGTGTTGCAGATGTCTGTGAACGGAGAAGATCACTCACCATAAGTTAATCTACTTACCTATTTGCCTCTTTTTATATAAAAAATGTAAAATAATTGCGTGTGTGTGTCTAACGCATGTACATAAGTATGTACATGCGTTAGAAGTTATACTTCTTAGGCGTAATAAGATAAAATTCTTTTTAAAAAAATATCTTTTGCCTTATTTTACATTTGAAGACAAAATGACACTAACCATAGAAATAAAGAAATATTGTGAATACAGTTGTCAGTTCTCACTCAAACATATGTAGATTTCCTTACTTTTACTTTGTTGGTACCTTTTTTTGAAAAACTAAAATGTTATCTATAGCTAACTTCATCATGTCGGTTTTTGGTGACGGTGTGCGCGCGCATCGTAAAAATTTACCCTCATCATTTTTTCCTAACGCGCCAAAAGAAGTATAACTTCAATAACCATCTAAACTAGAAAAAGAACCAACTGCTGCCGACAATTTGACAGCCTGCTTTTTGGGGGCTGATTATGTATCTCAGTTGCCAACTCAAAACGGAAAAGTGTACATCAAGTCATTTGTGTTTGCTATCTCTATTGTATTTCTGTTGGTCACTGGAGATAGCAAATATTAAACTCGTCATTTCACAGCTATTTGATGTACACTTTTCCATTTTAGTTGGCAACTGAGACACATAATCAGCACCCTGGAATCTGTCAAATAAGTTGGCAAAATAGCACAATGTAGCATAGTAGAAATATTGTTTGAGATTCTAACTAAAACTTTAACCATACTTAGTAACACGTGTAGTAAAAACTTTTAAAAATATGTTTCACATTTTCTGCGTACAACAAATATCATAAACTTTATTCACACTTAAAAGCTTTAAAATGGCAACACAGAAATGCGGCCATTTTTATTAGCATATCGTAAATTCGCTTTCAAGTTTAAACATAACTTTACTACATAAGTAACACTAACTGCCGTCTGCGAGTGCTGATAAAAGTATTATTTTGGAGCGTTTAAAATGTAAGCAAATGTATCTTTAGTATTCAAATTCTTCGCTCGTGAGAAATGGTTAAGAAATCATCATGGCGCACTTTAAATATTTATTGTAACTTTAAAATATGACTGCAATTGTTGTCTAGCGGTCCGGTGTTGGACTTGACGCCAAGAGTTCTCGGGTTCAAGCCCCGAATCAGGTAAAGTAAAGAAAATGTGTTCTTTCAATTTTCTAATAAAAAATACGTTGCCCGGGATTGGATATGTGTCCGGGTGAAAACCATCGCATTATGGGACTTAGGCCTTTATCTAGTTGCGAATGTCTGAGTTGTATCTCTGTCTACTTCTTTTGGGCTAAGAGCGTGAATAAACTTTTATAATATACCTATATTAATGCCTTAGTGGTCGAGTAAAAATGTCAAATGTAGACATCTTTGAAAATGCTGTGTTTTTTTTGGATTTTCTAATAAAAACAATGTTTTTCGGGATTAAATAGGCGCACGGTTTAAAATAGGTTTGCTATCCTATGCTTGACCAAGAATTATATCACTCTGTGAGACTCAAGTAGTAATCTTCGATTAAACGTGGGTGTAATAGTTGCAACTTAGCCTGCGTCTTCAGGTCAGGTATAGATACTTACTTTCTGGATAAAGCTGATAAGTGTAAGTGACTGTCTTCGTCATGGGTATATATGACACTAGCTCCTTGACCACGACCAGGTTATCATCAATTTTGTAACGACCAGACTGAAAGGCTACTTTTTTTTATGTTATAGGAAGGCAAACAAGCAGACGGATTTCCTGATGGTAAGAAATTCACGCCGCCTAGAGACACCAAAGATGGTAATGGTGCGTTACCAACCCGAGGTCAGGATGTTAGGCCTCGAGCAAAAGTAGGTAAGTTTACCGGCTACCTTACCCCCTGAACCGGAACACGTCATGACGTTATGGCGGCAGGAATAGGTAAGGCGGTGGTACCGATCCGGGCGAGTCGCTACGAAACTCTACCACCTAGTCAGATGTCACGGTGTTAGTGATGATAAGCCTTTGCTCGCCTTTTACGAGCTGCCTGGCAAGAAAGGCAGATGGTCTATTCTGCAAAGGAGCCCGGACCAACACGGGGAGAGACTACTTTACCTATTACGGTCATATTCAGATTTGGACGTTAGTTAGTCGATAAAACAACCCAGTTCTGGATTAACAACGAGCCATAACCATCTTTGAGCATGTCTTAGCAACATGAAATAAATGTTTTAAAATACCACAAAAAATCTAGATTTTTTTACAAATAGTCCTCGCAGTAGAAACACATATTTGACGTTTGTTTTAGCAAATTCCACACAAATGAATTTATTTCGTAGGTCTTACCAAATATTTTCAAATATAGCAAGTCTTAGTTAATATAAAACTATGGCCCAGGCTATTTCGTCGGGCTTCACCATAGAACTCCATTAGCGAAATGGAAGTTTAAGAACCTTTTCTTGTCGGAAGAGAGCTGGGAGTTATTGATATGGACCAGATTATGGCTTTCGTAAACATAAATGTACGGATTGGGCAACATTGTACGAGTACGGTGAAAATTTTATACTTTTACGTGTATTTTATGGGGCTGTTTGCAAATGAGCTGAAAAAATGCAAATTACGAGTAGGTATGTTCCTCGTGTTTTTTTTATATTGAAAGGTTTGCGTATTTTTTTAGATTGCAAGAAAAACAGGAACACTGCTGGATTGGTGGTTGGTAATATTTTTTTATTTAAAAAAAATGTAGTAAGACAATGAACAAGCAATAAGCTTTTCTGAGCTCTTACCATGAGTTTACGGCTTGTCAAGTTTACTATACTCCCTACCGTCTCTGTCAACTATTTGTATGAAAACTTTAAACAGCGCCTCTACTGGTAACTAAAGGAAACACACTTTTAGACCAAAAGTGTCACAGATTTCGACACGTAACTTACCGAACGTAATCTATACGAACTTATGGTAAAGGCTCTGCTCGTAAGAGGCAATCGTGTCACGTACACAACGAAGATATCATAGGTGAGTCGCTCTCCTGTGATCGGGTGTTAGCCATATGTGCAAGTCTGCCGTCTACCCGGTACCAAAAAAAAAATTGAGAAACCTTGTGCTTGTCTATCATATCAGGTCAAAAACGCTAGTTTTTTCTCTTGATGTACTCTGCGTATGTGTCAAGTCTTCAGTCATCTTACTTTTATAAATACACCTTTTTGTCCTAGACATACGGACCCATTTAAATTGAAACAAAAACCCGACTATGCACAACACTAAAATAAATAAATACAAAATAACATTACTGGACAAGTTACACCAAATAAAAATAAACCGCGAAGAAAGCAAATTGTATGCTGGTGTTATGGGTGTAAGTCAACGGATACTAATACATAAATACACTTAAATAGGTACCATCCAGTCCCAGAAATGAAGACATCTCAATGTTCATCATAAAAATGCCTGTCCCCGTCAGGAATCGAACCTGAGCCTCACGGTTGGTCATTGTAGTTTCATTCATTAGACCAACGATTAATCCCACAATAAGCGAGGAGGAATGATCCCACGTAATAATAATTCTTATGATTAATGTTAACTAGCTAGGTTATTTTGTATTTATTTATTCTAATGTTGTGCATAGTCGGATTTTTTATTAAATTTAAAACGGGGATAATATATGCTTAGGACAAAAGGTAGGTATTATTAAATATTGGTAAAAGTAAGACGACGGAAGATTTAACACATACACAAAGTACATCAACAGAAAAAACTTGCGTTTTTGACCTGATATGATAAAAAAGCACTAGGCTAACTTAGCGGTTCAGTTGTTGGACTTGACTGCATGAGGTCCCGGGCTCAAATCCCGGATCGGGAAATAAAAAGAAAATTGGATGATTACAATTTTCTAATAAAAAAAATGTTGCTCGGGTTAGGATATGTGCCCGGTTGGCGATCGGTTTGCCACCTATCACATTGTGGGACTTAGTATATTCGGCTAGTTCTGGGTGCCCCGGTTGTGCCTCTGTGTAAATATACTTTTTTTAATTAAAGTATTACACACAGGCACTGTGAAAAAATCTGTTAAAATATCGCTAAAAACAAACACCGTTACACGATATTAAAAGGGACACACAAATATTATCCCCCGATATCGTAATGTAAAATCGGTAATCGATTTACGATTATCGATTTTGTGTTACGTTTGCGGTTCCAAGAGGCACCATCGCTTCGTTGGGTAATCGAGTATTTCTATTAACTAGATTCTAGTACCGGAATATGTGAGATGTGGTCAAATATCGAACTAACATTTCATCTCACTTGAAAATGGTAGCAATTCTATTGGCATAAACAAGTCTATAGAAAACTTACTAAAATAAAATTTAAAATAAGAAATAAAATACAACATAAACTCTTTCTTTTTTTGAGGAGGGTTAATTAGTAGGAGCACTTAAAAACCTTACCTGTCATAACCTGTCATATAGTGGGGGTGGAGGTACTCGTAGTAAGTCCGAAATTTAGTTTACTCCTGTCTGTTCAGAATTTGTTAATTAATAACCTACTCAAAAAAAGGAGGAAATTCCCAATTAGACCGTATAGTTTTTTTGAAGTTTTTTAAGCGACTACTTAAGCAATAAAAAACCGGTNNTATGCCCGATTATAAAATATACCTTTCTCTATAAACCTTACTCTTCGATCACTTTATCTATTACAAAACCGCATCGAAATCCGTCGCGTAGTTTTAAAGATTTAAGCATACAAAGGGAACAGAAGTAACGATTTTGTTTTATGTTACGTAATAATGATTTTTAATGTTAAGTAGTCCCGTATTAGTGTTATCCGACTAGTGATTTTGATTGATACTAAATAGTGTAAATCTTGACGACCTCATCATTGACAATGTGCAAAAAAAAAAATGTAGTATTAAGTGATATTCAAAAACTACTAGTAGGTTACTGATAAAATTAAAATGTATGGCTATTTCGGAAATATTTGGAAATAATATATTTATAAAAGATTTATAAAATTGCGACGTGATACGGAATGAAATCGTTGGAGTCGGTTTTTACATAATTTGATTACTTGTAATAAGTCAATATCCAACTGCTTTTGACGGTTATTTTTTAGAAAGATAAGACATGCTTTATTAAGTGTTACTTAAAATACTAGTAAGATGTTGATTAAATTTACGTGATATCATTTTAAGAATTTGATATCTTTTGAAAAAAGAATTATCAAATCGTGACAATGAAATGGTTGGAGTAGGTTTTTGCAGTTTTACTGCATTTCGTAACATAAATTATGTTTATTCACTTAAAGACGAATTGGTGCAATTTAAAGCTCATTTATTTGTTTATTTTATCATGCCAACAGAACTACCACCATTGGTTGAATTTTGTAAATACATTCCAGAATTTTTAATTAAGTATTGGTATGTACAAAAATTTGGCGTTATTTAATACGACGACGTTGATTTGACGTTGTGCCTCTGCCTACATCTTCGGAGATATGGGCGTGAAGATACTTTTTTTTTTACAATACTCGTATCAACAAACTTTTTCAATATAAATGTGCTTCTATGCTCGATCAAACAAATAGATTAATCGAAATACTTATGAAGGTTTCGGGAAAATTGGTTTGGTTTTAATTTTTTTTACATACATACATATCTTCACCCCAAGTCCCTTACGGGGTAGGCAGAGAGTATCGAGTGCCATACCTCACGATCCTGACAAACCTGTCTGGCTTCCTTTACATTCATTACCCTTTTCATACAATTACGCCAGTTTCGGAGACTCTTTACACCACCCTCGGATAATATCCGATTGATCTAATTTTTTTTTACTTACCATTTTTATGTTTAAAAAAAATTATTTAAAATTTATGTTTTGTTTTACAGACGAAAAACAGTGTGTTTCGCCATTACCTCCCGGAGCGGACACAGTACTGTCATCTGAAGTAATGCAAGGGTTATGGACTGATGTATTTTCAGACAATGAACACCAAGAAGAATCGGTCACCGAAGATCTTCGAAGCAAATCTCCTACTGCTGCTCTACAAATTCACGAGATTATTTCTAAAGATGTTTGTATGCCTTCAAATCCAATGACACCCGCAGATATTAGTATAAGTGATTTCCCACACTCTTTCAATTCATTGAATGAACAAAACTCTCCGATGCCTTTGACGCCTATCTTTAGTAATCTCCTAGATGAAGCTTCCCATAATAATATGGACAAATCTGAACAACAATCAGATGTTCCAGACACACCAGTTCCATCACCTGTTAATAGTCATCCCCAATGTTACGATCCTTTTTGTAGCCTACACGAGCGTGATTCTTATTCAACGCTACTTCAGGTGGATATGGACTCTAATCATCAATCTCCAAATACCGCTGTTTCACGGAATAAAAGAGGTAAAAAGCGACTTCAAAACCGAGCAAATTGGGGAGATATTAAGAGGAAAAAACTAAAAAACCTAGGTGAAACATATTGTTCAAAGAGAGGTCGTACTGTTAATGCAAAAAAAATGAAATCACCTTGTCAATGTACAAAATTAAAATGTTCCACGCTGTTCTCAGAAGAACAGAGAATCGATATTTTCACTAAGTTTTGGCAACTAGGTGTAAAGAGAAAAGCAATGGTTATATGTTACTAACTACACAACAAAACAGCCCAAAGCTAGGACATTCCGGCGAGAGCTGAAGCACCAGAGAGAGTATACCTATAAATATT
>NJDD01001399.1:231794-241819 GCA_002245505.1 Calephelis nemesis | reverse complement strand
TATTTTAACTATATCTGTGATATATAATAAAAAACCAAAATCAACCCATTAAAGATTAATGGACGAAGAAATTTTGTATAAAAATAATAAATGTTCTACATTGACAGAAAAGGCTTTAGGTTTATAATTTAGTCAAGTAAGTTTTTTAGCATTGTGATCACTTTGATACAAAATTGTATTATTATTAATATTTGTGGCATACCTGCCTACTTTTTGAACTATAAATGTTTGTATGCAGTAATATTTATTTTCAGTAAATTTATGTGAAATAATACAATTGAGTTTAAAAACCTGCAGAAAGAGTAATTAAAATCGAATTAGTAGATTTAAAGATTAATAAATATTTATTATTAACGAGTTTAACCTCTTGCCTTTAACTCTCATAAACCAAGACAGGGAGCCGGAAATCGACTATAAGGTGATTATTTGAAAAATAGTTCATTTATCTCAATCTTATTGGAATTAGGAATTATTCTAATTTATATGTTTATCTAATAAGAACATTTTATCTATTTAAATTGATTGCTTCCACAAAACTGTGAAAAGATGGCAGGCGCTTTGCTACGTACGTCGTACAGTTATGAAAAAATGAAACCTACCCTCATTTTTCCGCGACAGATGCAGTATGTTTACATTGTCCGGGAGCCGAAAATGGACAGACGAGAGGAATCTATAAAATAGGTACCAGTGCTTAATTATCTATGCTTGTCATCGTCCTGGTTTAGATGCCAGAAATACCAGCAGGTGAATTCAATTACTCTAAGCTAAATCATGTCAGTCAATAGGCAGAGTGTACCTAAATCTTTATAACAACACAACTGCTTGTTCAACCTTCTCTCTAATCTGGGATACATTTAAATTGTGCCTGTTTGGAGCAACTTCAACACGAACTGATTTCCTAACTGTAAGAAATATAAAAATGTATTTTCCAACTGAATCTTATGCTTGAGTAAGCTTATCGGCTTCTCTTTCCTTTAGACTGGAACACAACAGTAGCTAACCCTGAAATAAAGGCTGTCAAGAAGGTGATAGTATTAATCTGGATTAGTCTGAGCCAAGCCCTCGCTTAACTTATACCTTTGTTTCTTTTACCTTTTAATTCATCCTCAGTTAAATAAGTGTTAGTTAAGTAAGTCTCTAAATGAAATAAGGTAATTTAGATAAATGGCCCTGTTGAACTTTTTTGTATTAAATTAAATCAATATATCTTTGGGGTAAAGTTTCCATAACATAATGAAATTACGACAGCATTTTCGCGGGACTTTTGGACGTTGATTGATACATACTCTTGTTAACACCGCGTCCTGATTGTAGGGTGGTACAGTCAGCGACAAATGCTTTATATTCTTCTTCTTCTTTTACAAATATTGCATTCGATCCTGTTTCACGATTTACTTTTGCCAATGTAAAGTTAGTTAATTGTTATACAGTCATTAGTGACTATGTACAAAGTCATGTCAGGTCAGGGCCTTGAGTAAAGCGGTGGCTTCGTTATTCAAGCTTATTTAGTATCAAAAACAAATATACGCGTGTTGTTCCTCAACTTGTGAGCCAAATTGAGATTGAGAAAAATCATTGCAGTAATAAAGTTCTTCTTGCGTCTTGCGTCTTGCGTCTTGCGTTTCGGGGTAGTGGGACCCCCCCACAATGGGAGTTAGTAGGCTTATTAGAATTAATTGCCCAGTTTTGAAGCTTTTGTCGCTCAACATATTCAAAGTTATGCTAATAAAGGAAAAGGACATACGTCATATTTATCAAAATCAACTTGTGAGGAATTTATTCATCTTATTGCACTAATCATACTGGATCAAATAATTTGCGAAATTAAGAGATGCAAATACTACTGTTTCATACGATTCTACTCCAAGTATATCGCATGTAGACCAACTGACTCTGATAGTGCGCTATGTATGTATATTACCAGTGAAAACTGACTTGCACAAAAAAAATTGTTTTTTCTAATTTTATAATAAAAAAAATATAGCTCGGGATTGGACATATGCTCGGTTGGCGATACGCTTTCCACCTATCACATTGTGAGCTAAAGCCCACTAAACTAAATATTATTTGATAAACTAAAGGCTAGCCGTGAGTGTTCTGGTTGTGCCTCTGCCTACTTCTTCTGGGATATGGGCGTAAAGATACTTATTACTTATATATTGATCAAGAGTTGGCTAATGGGATATTAACTTATGTTTAAAAATGCGATTTTTAAAAAACATAGTCTCGAGCATATTTTAAATTTAAGCAAATAAGTTTACGAGTGTACATTGCTTTTGAGGCCAGTTTTTATCAGGACGCCAAGACAGTTTATTGTATCGAGGTGTAATGTTATTCATAGAGAAAGTTGCTGGGGAAGGGTAACTTGTTATTGTTCAGCAAATTTACCTTTGGAAGGCAAACAATGTTCTTTTTAAAATGTATTATGTTCCATTTTTCTGAGAAAAATTAAAAACTCGTAAAATAACTTAGCAGAGTTTTGTGCGCCTTTGTTGCTTAAATATAGAATTTAGTTTTGAAAAGCTATAAAGTTATACTTATTGCAAAGAAAAATTAATGAGTAATTTTATCTTTTACAGTTTATCTATAATATAAAAATGAATTGCTAAATGTGTTGGTAAGCGCATAATTTAAGAACGACTGAACCGATTTGACTAATTCTTTTTTTGTTGTGTTAGTTATTGTCAGAAGAAGGTTTTTATAAAGAGAAAAACAGGGAAAATTACAGGGAAAATGGGAAAAACATTACTTTATTTTTTCCCATACAAACTGAACGAGTGGAACGAAGTTCGCCGGGACAGCTAGTACTATATATAATTACATTATAAAAATGATGCAATATTATATGACTATTATAACTGAAAATTGGATTTGTTCAAGAGATTCTGATTGTGATATTCTGATACATGGAATAATTCTTATATAAACAAAAAACAATTTAATATAGACCCGTATTAAAAATACAGACATACTAACATTAACATCTTTTGATGCTAGTGTATGTATCTTTAGATGTAACTTTTTCACATTTTTCCTTTACAACATTATTATCACGTACACGCCTAACATCAAAGATCTATTAATAGGCTCGGAATCGATTCCCGAAAGGAAAAGAAACTTGACTAGAAGATAACGCTGTTCTAACATAAAGTCATGCTATTTAAATAAATAAATTATTAAAAATAACATCTAGATTTCTGTGTTTTGTGGATCTGGGTATGTTTTTAAATTTATTCTTGTATCTATACACGTATTTTTAAGTATTAGCATCGTTGAATAACATCCAAGACAGAAGCACATAATTTACTTATTTTAAGGCTAGATTCAATTTGCGTAATTTGTTGAAGTATATTTATTTATTTAATAAAATAAGGAAAAGATCACAGTTATGAAGAAAATAGCACATAAGAGATTAATTAATATACCGACCGCCACGTTTCGAGTGGCTAGCGTATAAATTTATTCTGTTATGTATGTATTTCTATGTATTAGTATCGTTGACTAACACCCACAACACATACAATATGCTTACTTTGGGGTTAGATTCAATTTGTGTAACTTGTCCAGGGTATATTTATTTTTTGTTATTTATATACAACGCGAATGTGGAAGGTTGCACATACCGGGTCAAACCTAGGTTGATACTCTAGGGTCAAGTTGCGGTGTACCCACATACTTGGTATCATCCGAGGTTGTGTCTAAAAGTCTATGCCGCTATCCGCGTCTTATTTGTATTAAAAAGGAAGAAAGTATTTAGAAATCGTAACACTTGGCATACTCTCTGCTTACCCCATTAGCATATTTGCTATATTCATTGATCGCGCTAGGTGAAATTTTCAAATATTCATATTTTCAAATGAAGAACCACTTGTACTGTTTTACGTATAGCTTATCAGCCAATGTTAATAATATTTCTCTAAAGATGGATTTCAAGCAATCTAGATAGCTGCGTATCCGCCGGCCTATCCAACACCTAGTTGCCATATTTATCCTGTGCACAGATATGTTATTGGCAAGCGATAATATAAAAATGGATCAAATATCAATCTTGGACAGCAAGATTTGGATTAGGATTGATTATTAATATTGGCCGTAAATTGGATTATTTTATCAATAGTCTACCAGTTACGCTAATAACAGCATCATCAATGCCAAAACTTAAAGTATTAAAAAACTTATTTTTTATGATACTGTTATAAGCAAAACCAGTAAGCTATTTATAAATAATAAAATATTATATAAAATATGTTCTAATCTTTATATAAAATATAAATTATATGTCACGTTGTTTGTCCCCGATGTACTCCTAAACTACTTAACCGATCAGACCGTGTGCAGTTTGATCCAACTTGAAAGATGGGATAGCATCTCAATTTGTGATTAAAAAAAATACTATACGATCGAAGCCGGAACAGGCAGCTATTCTATAATATAAAAATAAATCGCTTAATGTGTTGGTAAGCGCATAGCTTCCAAAAGACTGGACCGATTTGGCTAATTCTTTTTTATTGTGTTAGTTATTGCCAAGAGAAGCAATTGCAGGGAAAATGGGAAAAAACCTTTTTTTCCATACAAACTGAACGAGTGGAATGAAGTTCGCTGTGACAGCTAATATGATAAAAAATAATATAATACCCTTATTCTTCAAATAAATCATCATTTATCATTATCATTAATTGATACGTAAAACAGTCCCAGTCCTGTTAACAATCTCGAAGTAGAGACCTCCATGGTTTAACCTGGTTTTATGATTTTTATTGCAATATCATACAGACTATAATATCAGTCTAATTCTACTTCGACTTTAAACCATCTTTCCTAATAAGACGCCACTAGTGTTTCTTCACTTAAAAATAAGAATATCCCATTAGTGTCTTTCGCGTATAAATATTTCCGTATACATACAAAAGTAAGCAAAAGTGTTAATATGAAAATATCGTCATCGTTTCTTGACCCAAATAAAAGGTAAAAATAAATAAGATATTACAATAGGATGTTCATCGATTTATTCCGTCTCACCTTTCCCACACACCAATTAGCGACAGGTCGTCTTAAATAAAGATTTATACATTTCTATTCCAAACAAGATCCGCAGTAATTTATTTTTCCTATTTAGGACAGGACGTAAGTTAATTACAATAGGAACCGCTGATTACATTATGCCGTGAGAAGGGATAATAAAAGCTGATACAAATGATTGTCAAAATGGTTTACCTTTTATTTGTTTGCCATTATGTTTATAGACGCAGTTATTGTGAAATGGTATCCATACTTTTATATTATAAACATACTATTTACATTCTTAATCTATTCCTGACACCATTAAATAAATAAATTATAGTTAAAATGTTTTTTTTAAAAAAAAGGATAAGTCACACAAATTGAATCTAGCCCCAAAGTAAGCAAATTATATGTTTGTGTTATGGGTGTTAGTCAACAATACTAATACATAGAAATACTTAAATAGATAACCAGAATAAATTTAATAAACACCTAGATCCGGAAATGCAGACATCTAAATGGTAATCACACAAATGCCAGCCCCCGTCGGGAATCTAACCTCTAATCGAGCCTCGCGGTAAATCGATGTAGTTAGGCGTTTACGCTAGCCACTCGACCAACGAGGCGGTCATGTTCCGGGCTGGAGGGTAAGGTAGCAGGTCGACTTGTACAATAGGCCTAACAACAGCTACAGGAAGACTACGCGCCTGTAACATCTATGGTGTTTATAGGTCACGATTATATCTCACCGTCAAGAAAATCATGTGCTTGTTCGCTACTCACATAAAAAAATCCTGGACTTAGGCAAATTGAATTTTACCGCAAAATAAGCCAATTGTCTTGAGTGATGTTGTAATACAAAGAAATACTTAATTTGCTACTACCAGAACAAATTTAATAAACACACATATCCACACCCTTACAATATACTATGAAACTGTCAACTGAACCAATATTGATGAAATTTGATGTGCACATAGCAAAAGATCCAAGTTCAAAATCAGACTATTTTTTTTCAAATTAAACCCCAAAAGACTGTACAATAAGGGATAAAAGTTTGTATAGAATAATTGTACCCATTATACGCTGAAGGATTGACGGGCAAAAAACTATTAGTTATATAAATACGTAAGTCTGTCCGTCTGTCTATTGTCCCTTTACGGCTACTGAACCTCTTTTAATGAAATTTGATGTGCATATAGCCAAAGATTGAAGGTCAATCATAGGACAACTTTTTTTTAAAAAAGAAATATCAACCCGTAAAGATTGTTCTTTCCTATATTTACAATTACATCTTAACAATAATATGGGATAAAAGTTTGTGTAATAATCTTACCTATGCTACGCTGACTAAGTTGCGCGTAAACAGCTAGTAAATATAATTTAAACGGTACTTGGAGTCCAACTTTTAAAACATGGACCCTAGGGTTATGATGTTATGCTGGACTAAGATATAGACAGTGAACAAGCACAAGACTCTCTAGTAGTAAGAAACAATTGTTGCCTAGGGGCACCACAGATTTTGTAGGTAGGTAGTTATCCTATGTCCGGGGTATAAGACCTAATGTGCAGTCTTCCGGCTACTTTCCTTTGTCCCCCGTGTTGGTCCGGGCTCCTTTGTAGAATAGACCATCTGCCTTCCTGTGCCAGGCAGCTCGTAAAAGGCGAGCATAGGCTTGCCGTCACTAACACCGTGACATCTGACTAGGTGGTAGAGTGTCGCAGCGACTCACCCGGATTGGTACCACCGCCTTACCTATTCCTGCCGCCATAACGTCATGACGTGTTCTGGTTCGGAGTGTAAGGTAGCCGGTTAACTTACTTTTGCTCGAAGCCTAACATCCCGGCCTCTGGTTGGCAACGCACCATTACCACCTTTGGTGTCTCTAGGCGGTGGGAATTTCTTACTATCAGGAAATCCGTCTGCTTGTTTGCCTTCCAATGTTATAAAAAAAAACTCATCAGATCACAATATGATACTGTCGTTAAGATAGCAGGCACAGGTGATTTCCTTACCCGGGTACTTACCACAGCTTATAACTTTGCTGCACAGCACCTACTATGGTTTCGTATGTTGGCATATTAAACGTATAGTCATCTTTTACCATCTCCCAATCAGGAAGACAGATGATGTGTTCTACTCAGAGTACTCATATCGACATGTCTTCATGACAAGTATCTTGCGAGATAGGTAGAGCTTTTACAGTACCAAGTGTCAAGATTTCCTTACTGGGCAGAAGAGTTGACTTCTTTTATATTAATTGTCATTGCTATTTAAATAAACCGGTTTATGATAATGACTGAGCAACTTGGTTGTGAAATGTCAATCTTGGTCTATCCCGGGTAGATACAATAAAAACCTTACACATAGATTGGCCCATTTCGTCAATCTTTCATCTGCCATTCTTTACTCATGATCGAACTCTCTTTACTAATATTTATACTGAATCTTTTATTTTTCAAATAAACGCAGAAAATGTCATTCTCCAAAATAAACATTACATTTTTATTGCACTAACTGGCGTGCCAGTGACAGTGACCAATCCATTTATTAGAGATTTCACTTTTTCCTTAACTCCAAATTTCAGCCCTAATGTATCTCCTAGGGTTCCAAATTTAGTCGCACTTATTTAACTTCCAACCTACAACCTTATTTAAAAATAAACCGTAACCTGTAAAAATCTGGCTTTATGTTATATACACGAAAATATACATACTATATTAAATTTAATATAAACAAATTGGACTAAAGAGAACAGACAATAAAAAGGTGATTTCTCTTATAATAGTTGAATCAAAGTTCGTCAGACATAGTTACAAACAATTTTCCCTCAGAGAAAAATTATATTAAGAATTCTATCATCTCACAACGATAAGCATTTATTCATACACTGTTTGTACAGCGTGACTGTCAGCGTTTTTAAAAGCGATTTTACAATAGAAATGTTAAGGAAAATTTTCGATTAAGAAATAAAGTAGTATTAGTAGCTTTGTAATTAAAAAACTAGACTAGAAGTAAACCATCGAAACCACTACTATAGGGAAGACAAAACAAATACCCCCAATTTCAATAAGTTTAATGTTTGAAAGTTAAGTTATACTACTTTATTTCTTAATCGAAACGCCAACATAATTTTTAAATTAATAATAATTTAATGAAAGTTGCTACAATTGCGTATTTATAAAATTACAATTTAAATTGAAAAAGAAAATTAAAATTTGTGATTAGCAGTCACATAAAACCGGTGTTATAATTTGCATGTTTAATATCAACACGACTGTTTAGTAAGATAAAATTTATTAAAAAAATTGAAAACACTAGATCGATATTATGCCAAAAATTGCAAAAAAAACTAAATATGTTTAGTCGCTTATTTTATTCCCCTTCAGCAATTTTATTTGAACAATTGCAGTATTTTCAAAGTATCATCACGGTCGTATCTTCAAAATGCCGGGATATGGGTATTTAATAACATTTATTGTGTAGATTAAAGTATACGCTCAAATTGACAATAATCAATAAGCTTTACATGGCCTCTTATAAAAATAACAAGACTAATAGGATTAAATACAATATTGTAAAATTAATTTCAAAATATTGAAAAGACAGAAGTAGCCGCTTACAATGTTATCTTCAGATAGTTGCTATTAAAAATAACAATACTGTAAGATGATTAAATTGTTATAGAGAACAATAAAAGTAACCGCTATCAGTACCACCATAACTTCAGATACGACACACGTGTTAAAATGACACCAGATTTAAGACGAATAAAGAGTGAAACCTTATACGAGTTCATCATTTATTATTAACTTGATATGTGATAAGAAAATTTTAAGGTGGAAATCTGTGGTTATGGGTTGTTAAACATTTATAATAATAAACGAATACTGTATACCGACCGACTGAAATTAGAGTGTTGCTAATAAAATCCTTAGAAATTTTGTTTTTCTTCTCGTTTCTACAAAAAATGTAAAACTAACGTTTTTTCACTAATACATGATTGCAACTGAAACAAAAAAAATATATACTTTTGTTGTTTAAGAAACTTAAAAAAACATTTTTTTTTTATTTCTTCATTGGCTCTTTAACTGAACAGTTATAATCGTGGCCTAAAGACACTATAGAGGTTATATACATCAATACATATAGACGTCCCGGATTCGATCACCATGTCGGGTAACAGGTGTTGTCTAAAAAATAACGTTGCCTGGGATTGGATTTGTGCCAGGCTGGCGGTAGGCTTGGCTTCTACAAGTATCACATAGTGTATTTAGCTAATTGTATCTGCCCTGGTTGTGCCTCTGCCTATTTTTTTGGGGATATGGGCGTAAAGGTACTTTAAATTTTTCCGCATGCAAAAAATCATGACCGACATTTATTTGTCAAGTGAGAAGAATACACTAACCCCTTAACCACAAAAGGTATGTAGAAGTTATACCAATAATTCAACTGAATATGCTTCCAAAATACATTGTTATGTTAATTTATTGAAAGCGGAAACGATTACAAAATAAGGAATCAAACGGCCTTTGAATACAAATGTGAAGTGTGTTCATTGAAATATATTTGTTGACGTACCCTAAAAACCCTCTGTGGTCTATCGGTCCAAGTGTTGGACTTGACTCCATGAGGTCCCGGGTTCGAATCCCGGGTCGGGCAACAAAAAATGTAGTATTTACAATTTTCTATTAAAAATATTGCCTGGGATTGGATATGTGCCCGGTTGGCGATAGGCTTGCCACATATCACATTGTGGGACCCAGTGTCTTTGGCTAGTCGCGGGTGTCCCGGTTGTGTCTCTGCCTACTTCTTCGGGGCGTGAAGATACTTTACCCTCTTTTGTGTTCCTACAAGATAATTTTTTTAATTGGAAAATAAATTGAAATAGAAAATTTCCATTTTATGATCTCAATAGGTCCCAGTTTTGTATTTGTTACATTTAGAATATTCCAGTTTGCTTCACACAACAATATAAAAAGAACATTTTCTTTGCTAAATACAGTCATTGTATTATAGAACG
>NJDD01001399.1:214822-231774 GCA_002245505.1 Calephelis nemesis | reverse complement strand
AAACCACAAAAAATTAAGGCGTCTGTTTAACCAAACAGTGCTTGAAATTGAGGCCCAAACAATGACATGCTGTACGTGGATGACGTAGCAGCATTTCTATATACTAGTGGTCGCCCGATGGACCATAATAAGTTTTGATATCTTGTTGATAAACGCCACCGTCATTTCTCAAGACCAACTAGGTACTTTGTTTTCAAACTTTTTAGTGTGCCATCTGTGATCTTTTATAGTCAACATCAATAGGTATATTTGTTTGCGTGTGTCAAATGCACAGTAGTGTGGGGAATGTTTTATTTATTGATTTAATGTATTTTATAAGATTTGTTATTGAAAAATGTTAAACTATATTTAAACTAAATAATAAACCATTATTTATATAATGTTAGGCATTAGAAAAGCTACACTTACCTTGCAGTAAGCGACTATTATTTCTTCCAAAAGGAAATCTGTCTGCTTATTAGCATCGCATAAAAAAATTTTAATCCCTTTGATTATATTATTCATGTCATATGCTCAATCGTCAAGATAAAAACAATTTTTAACTTAATATATCATCCTTGTTACCCTTCTAAATTAAAAATCTTTCGAAAAATCTTGCGGACTCCAGATTAAAATAATTAGATTTCTGAAGAATTTAACACAACTTTCCTAATGAAGACTCTTGTAAAGGGATTTGTTCGTAAGAATCTAACTTCAGTAAAAATTAATTTCAAAGAATGTAGGATAAATAGTTCTACCGTTTAAATTTTAGGAACTGTCACTTTAGGATAATAGTGGTAATTTTGTTGTGCACTCAATATAAGTTATCGCTGTCTTCTTTTAACGATAGTAATAGAAAGAAACAAAACTCATATTATATTGCTGTCATATACATGTCACTGGTACAGATTTTAAATCTATTTGTAGGAAAATGTTCATTTCGATATTTTTGTTTTATTTGATAAAGAAAGCATGCCTAGTTTGTGAACTAAAATTGATTAGTCTTAAGTAAATTATATGAAAAGGAATTGAATTTTTTTTAATGTTCATACTGCTTTACACTTTTAACTGACTAGGAAAAGTAGAACTTCATCATCTCAACTATAATATGTTTTAATTTGTATGTTTGCTAAGCAGATGCGCTGCCCACAATAAACTGATGAACATACATTATTAAGTATATCTCAAAAACATATCGTTAGAAGATAATAAAATTTAAATGGGACCATCTCGCAATCACCTACGTTTCGATAAGTGTACTATCGAATGGCGACTGCGTAATAAAATTGGAATTGATTTTAAATTATTGGCATAAATGTTTTGTTAAGTTAACTAAGAGTAGAGTAAAGAAACTAGCTATTAGCGGAATTTAGCCAATATTCGAAGTAAACAGCTCCTTGATTTTAGACAGTGAATTTGAAAGATCCCATCTCTTTTGGCTTACCTCCTAGGCAATTTGTAAAAGGCGTTTCCTTGTGTGTAATATTCTAACTTTGACTTGGTTCGAAGACTTGCCAGTGTGACACCATTCTATTACATAAATTTATCAACTACTATATGTTTAGGATGGGAAGCATTTCATTCATCCATTTTAGTTGTTTCATCAAGTAGTTATGTTTTCAACAGATTTTTCATTTTATTTTACTTTTGTATTGACTCTGAACAAAGAAAAAGGCTATAAGTTTATATATGAACTCCTACATTTATTTTTAACTGACTCAAAAAAGGAGGGATTCTCAATTCAACGGTTGTTTTTTTTTATTTTTTTGTATGTTTGTTTCGTGATTACTCGGCTAATAGTAACCGATTGTGATAGTTCATTTTAAAAAAATAGATCATGATTCTGAGTAGGTATCATTTTTGAGTTTTAAAGTTCTACTTAAAAGAGTAAATCTTGTAATAAAATATGTGCATTATTAATTGTAACTCAAAAACTATTAGTTTATTTTATCAAACATTTACTTTCATTTCGAGAAAATAATTATCAAAACGTTGTAACCAATGAAATAGTTGGACTCGGTTTTTAAAATTTTACTGCACTTAATTGTATAATGTATGTTAGTCGATTTCTCCGCTGTTTTTAAAACGATTTTGAAAATTACTTTTTGTTTGAAAAAGCTTTCTTTTGAGGTAATTCTATTGCTACTAATTATGTATCTGATAATGAAATACCACAAATACTAAGAATTTTTTTTTTTGCATCTAGTTAACATCATGTTGAAGTAAAATAATGTTTTTTTACAGTTTCACTGCTCTTAAATTTTCACGCTCTAATTACTCTAATTTCAGAAGATAAAACACACGCATTAAAATTACACATACATTCGAAAAATAAAAAGAATTCAACGAGGGATTAGAATTTCAAATCACTGGCGTCCCTTTCAACTTGTTAATTTTGTATTTCGCTACGCTTACCAGATGTTAACTCGAAAAATGGAATCAAAAATTGGAAACACAAGCGTTAATAATGAACGCACATTCGAATGAACGATTTCGTGTTGTTTATTATTTTTGAGATTTTTTGAAAATATCGAAATTAAATATACAGAATGACTTGAAATATTTTTATTTGCCACTTTTTTGTAATAGAGTAGCGAGTGAAACGAGTGAAAAAGAAAGTGATATGAGACAACAATGTCCAATAGAAACCATAGATGTCACGTTTAGTGCTGTCCTATGACCGAGAAGATAGATGATGCTTTTCTCCCCACTATCCGTATTGCCTCGGTTTCTCTGTGAAGAAAGGCGATCTGTGCCCCTATGTGGTAGTTCATAAGAGACGAGCAAAGAATTAATGGGTTACTACCAATACGATCACTAGTGATATAGTGCTGTGAAGGAATTTGCACGGTTAGGGGTCTACCATGCCTATTCCTAACTCTATAGTGACATTATCTATTCAGATGTGGAGGGCAGAGTATTCGGTAGACTTACGCTTAATATGCAACCCTTCCAGCAACAGTGGTCTCATCGGTAAAGAACCATTAAATTTAAGCTTGTCTCTTACAAGTTTTCCTGAGATGAAGGTAAATGGTCTATTATACACTAGCAAACCTGTGTTTCTAATGTCGGGTTTTTTGCAACTTCGGCGGGCGTGAAGAACAGATTTAAAGATATTCTTAAGAAAGGTCTACAAAAAATTGTTTTAGTTTTTTTACAGATATAAGCAAAGGGCCAAAACACAGGAGCGCGTTGCGGCGCCGCGCCGCTAAAATCGTCAGTTTGCGTTGCGGCGTCATAGACGTCTCTCTGCCATGGACCATCGTGAGAAACTAATTTCTTATGTGTAAACAGAGTAAAATCTTTTCAATAAAGATTTTACTCTGTTTTAAATAGATAAATAGTGATTCTCCGCAACAATCGACAGTGACGCTACTGCTGGTTCTATCGGCGCGGCGCCAATTATTATATTCATTTTTTAACGTATTTATGTATTTTAATCAATAGCCCATTAGTAAGGATTTTGCATGAAAATTTTCAACTTCTATTTCACCCCCTTAGGGCTGAAATTTCCAGAAACACCTAAATACGTACCTATTTTTAATAAGAGCTTAAAATTAAAGTTCCATATTTCTAACAAATTCTATGTTAAAATGTGAAATACAAACTTTCAACCCCTACTTCACCCACTTAGGTGTATAATTTCAAAAATTTCACCGGTTATGGGGATATGGGCGTGAAGATGTTTTTCATAATAGTAATAATTATGAAAATATTTTAGTGAAATAAAACAGAAAATGGTTAAAGAGACCCATTTTTATCGTAAAATATAAAAACAACCAAAATATGATGAGAAATCGTTAAGTTGGTAACGCTCATGATGACGCGGTTTGATCTCATGATTTAATCCGTGTAGCACAAACATAATCGGAAGATGTGTGTGTGGCTGTGAAGTTTCCGCCAACGTGGCCTTTGTCATTACAACTGTGTACATAGGGCTTTTTCTAGTATCTTCACGGGTCACCAGGAAACCCACGACTAGCCAAAGCCGACTATAGTGTGATATATGACAAGACTGACGTCAACCGGGCATATATCCTATCCTGAGCAACGTTATTTTTATTAAGAAACTTGCTTCCACCCGCGACTCCGCCCGCGCGGATGTCGGTCTTCGCGTGATAAAACTGAAAAATTAAAATTTTTTTACGTATTTTTTCAGAGTAAAAAGTATCCCATTTTATGCCCAGGATGATAAGGTAGAATTACACTAAGTTTCATCGAAATCGAACCGTTAGTTTTCACGTGATGCCTGAACATACAGACAGACAGACAAACATTTTTTTAATCACATATTTGGGTCTATTTATTTTTTCAATATTTTCAATGTACAGAATTGACTCTTCTACAGTTTTTTTATTGTAAGTATAGATTAAAAAAATATAATTTTTTGTATTTTTTGTTGCCCGAACCGGGAATTGCACCCGCTACCTCAAGAAGTCAAGACCGACTCCGGACTAGTAGACCATAGACTGACCACAGAGCTTTTGAGTGCACTAGTAAAGTATTCATTGATAGATAAGTGTATCGTATCATAAATGTCACTACTTTCCTCAAGACGCTAACATGACTGATTGCAACTCTCATTTTAACAATTGAAACTCGATTTTTCGAAATTAGGTAATTATATTTAATTACAATATAAACTTAGTCAAATTAAATGGACTTGAAAATGCTGATACAAAAAAAACCAAGCACATCATTGTCAATTTCCCAAATGTGATATAATAGCCCGCTGAGTTTCTTTCGCCGGATCTTCTCAGTGTGTGACCGCGTTCCCATCCCGTGGTAGTTTAAAAAAAATGTCGACGCGTACAAATACCACTTGTATGGTTCAAGTGAATAAAGACATTTCTGATTCTGATTCTCATTAACAATATTCTGTCGTTCAATGACTTGACCTGACTGATCTAACCAATTTTAATTTTTTGTAAAAACTTTATGGACAGCCATAATTTTAGTCTACGTAAACATGTTTTAAAAAATAAACGCCACGATCTGCTTAAAGTTCATAGCACTGTCTGGCTTCACGTTTTAAGTTATTTCTTTTAATTTAAAATCATATTGCTTTATTAATATCTAAATTCTATTCAAAATTACTTTACTTTTGTTTTAGACGAGAATGTATTAACACTGTAAGTGTTAGTATGTCTTTAATTATTATTTCAATCTATTTTATGGCGACCAAAGAACAATTAGTAAAAAAATAAATTTAAAATTTAAAAAACCCCCGACACAAGAACTTAATTTCTCTTCAAAAAGTAAAAAAAATATCCCAGTATATTTGCAGACATTCAGTTAATCTCCCCACTTTCACACCCACAGCTTTAAAACGGCTCAACCGATTTCCATCGAACACGTCTAAGAATAAATATTAATATAAAAAAACTAAATTGTAAATAAATACATTTGCATGTAGTTTTTTCATCATGTCATGTAAAATAAGTCATGGAAAAAAATGTAGTGGCCTATCAGACACCGTAGATCAGTGGTGCCCAAACGGTCGATACCTGCAAGATTTTATTTTCGAATTTCAAATAATTTTTATCTACAAATGTGTGTAAATAGTAAGAAACTATGTAAAAGTGCTAATAACTACATATGATTACAATTTAAAAATAAATGATCTTATAAATACGTCTTATTAAATACTAATAGATAAAAAAATACTTAAAAATAAAGTTGTCGATCTTAAACCTTTAACTTTTTCTTAAGTCGATCTTTACAGCATAAAGTATAGACATCACTGCCGTAGATGTTTAAAAAGAGTGTCTGTCCTGTATCCGGGGTGTTAAGAATAATGTTTTTTTATGTGATAAGATACAACAAGCAGACGAATCTCCTGATATTAGAAGATAATCGTTGCTTATAAACACTGTGATAATACACTGACTGGTGTAAAACTAATTGTACAAATGTATCGGCTATCTTACTCTCCGGATGGGAATACTATCCTTAGAGGGCAGGAATAGTTTATGGAGTGGATCCTTGACCCGGCGAGTTTTAACCAGACAGTCATTGGAAAACTCTCTCTCCTCTTACAAGCTGCCTGGCAGGAAGGCAGATGGTCATTCCGACTCAAGAGACTCCGATAAACACGAAGAAATGATATCTTATTATTTTTTTGTTACCCGACAAGGGAGTCGAATCCGAGATCTCAAGAAATGAAGACCGACATCAGCCGCTATAACACGAAGGCGATTATGGGAAATGTAAAAACGTAATGAAAGTATTAACATACTTATATTTTACTCAAATACACGGTTTTAGCCATGGTGAAATACAACCGTAGCCTATAGACACCGTAGATGTTACAGGTGCGTCGCTATCCTGTGGCCTGGGTGTTAAGCTTAAAGTTTAACTTTATTGGTTTTTAATGACATTTTAAATACACACGGGCTCGGGCGACGGGCTCGCCACCTATTACTCAGATGTACCTGTCAGATGTCACGGTATTAGTATCAGTAAGCCTATTCTCGCCTTTTACGAGCTGCCTGGTAGCAAGGCAGATGGCATATTCTGTAATCCTTTACGGGGCCCTACCTGGACCAATACCTTCGCTGTAAATTACGTTTTACGAGTATTATACCTGGTTTGTTTAAGAATCGGCAGCTTTTATGAGCATCTTCTGTTTGATTTATTCCTTTACCTATTGTTTTCCAAGAATATTTTTATGAGAAAGTATAAAATGAATATAAAGTTTTTATCCCTCATTGGATAACTTCATAGAAAATAATAATATCAAATGAAATCTCAATTCTTATAAGGCATCCTTATACATTGGTAAGAAATTTCAGAATAAGAAGTCAAACGAGCTCGCTGTGGTCTGAATACAAACGAGATTTTTGTTTACTAAAATATATTTAGAAGGTTTATTTAAAACTGTTTACTTAAATTGAACTTCCTATTTTATAACATGGTAAATGGAAATAATGCGCTTCAGCTATATTCGTCAAGCTTTGGAAATCCGAATGTATTATAAAGATATCTATATAATGCTGTTATTAAACATAGTTAATCATTTCGCCTAAATTTAGGTCAGTCAATTTCAAAATAGCATCTTCACGCCCATATCCCCGAAGAGGTAGGCAGAGGCACAACCAGGGTACCCACGACTAGCCGAAGATACTAAGTCCCACAATGTGACAGGTAAATAAATAAATAATAATAAATAATAAATATCTCTGGACAAGTTACACGAATTGAATCTAACCCCAAAGTAAGCAAATTATATGCTTGTGTTATGGGTGTTAGTCACCGATTCTAATACAAAGAAATACTTAAATAGATACCAGAATAAATTTAATAAACACCCAGACCCGGAAATGCAGACACCTAAATGTTCATCACACAAATGCCTGCCCCCGTCGGAATCGAACCCGAGCCTCGCGATCGGTCGATGCAGTTAGTGTACGCTAGACACTCGACCAACGAGGCGGTCAAGGCAGGTGGCAAGCCTATCGCCAACCGGGCACATTTCCAATCCCGAGCAACATTTTTTATTAGAAAATTGGAAAAACCCAAATTTCTTTTTGTTGCCCGACCCGGGATTCGAACCCGGGACCTCCTGCAGTCAAGTCCAACAACTGAACCGCTAGACCACAGAGGCGACTATAGTATAATTTCATATAACTATCACTATACTATAATTTCAAAATAAAGGTGTAAAAAGAGTAAAAAGTGTAAAGCCGAAGCGCATAATTTAAAATGTAGTACTGTGCTACGTTGAAGAGTATTTTTGTGGTAAAAGGAAGCGGAACAAAATATAGACATCACAGATGTTATAGGCGCGTCGCTATCCAGTGGCTGAGGTGTTGACTGGAACACATGGTCATTATGGTGGTAGGAATAGGTTTGGCTGTGTCTCTCACCTGGCTGGTCTGTTGTCATTAAGCTATTTAACATATGCTTGCCTATTATGAACTACTAGGCAGAGAGACAAGTAGTCTATCAATTCCATTTGGACAAACTAGACGATTTGGACAAACAGTTATACAACGAATTTCACGGGTTTGTACCAGCGCCATATCTAAACCTAATCATATCTTCAACCAGGGCACCCCAACTAGCCGAAGACACTAAGTCTCACAATGTGATAGGTGGCAAGCCTATCGCCAACTGGTCACATATCCAAGCCCGGGCAACGTTAATTTTATTAGTTAATATACATGTTCTAATTTATTTTGTTACCCGAACCCGGGGATCGAACCTGGGACCTCAAGAAGTCAAGTCCGACGTCGGATCGCTAGACCACAGAGATAATCTAAACCTTCTATCACAAACTCAGTGCTCGCCTATGTGATGTTATGGATAAAGTTATGTTTAAGAACAGATCCCTGAGTGTATTGGCCACATGTAGTTTTCACTTACCTTTAAGTTTATTTATATGGAGCGAGTAGATTATCTTAACGCCTATATCCCCGAAGAGGTAAAGGCACAACCAGGGCACCCAAGACTACCCGAAGACACTTAGTCCCACAATTTGTAATTTTGTTAAAATATACTTTAATAAAATCCTCGCCGTCTCAATCATCAAATAACTTCTGGTTATTTCATTAAAGACAAAGGATTCTTTGATCTGACATTTAGTCCACTGATTCCTACAGTAAATTAACTGATTATAATCTTATTTGTGATTATATTAACCTTTTGATATCCTTAATATTAAATTGGAATAGAAACTACTAACTTATGCTTGCGACATCGCCCACAAGAAATGAGTGTATAGTTTTAAGTTATATCCAAAGACTACAATACTCTGTTATATCTGAAAAATTGGTCTAGCTCTACGAAGACGTATCATGTCAGTAATGAATAGAGAAATTATTAGACAGATAGCGAAGAGGACAGTAAGAAAAATTGTCATTTTTTAGATCATAAAGTGCCTCTGCAACGTATCTTTGAAAAAAGTAAAGTATCTTCACGCCCATATCTCCGAACAGGTTGGTAGAGGCACAGACGAAGACACTAAGTCCCATAACGTGATAAGTGGCAAGCCTATCGCCAACCGGGCACATTTCCAATCCCGGGCACCATTTATTTTATTAGAAAATTGTAAAATCCCACTTTTCTTTTTGTTGCCCGACCCGGGATTCGAACTCGGGACCTCATGCAGTAAGGCCAACAACTGAACCGCTAGACCATTAGACCACAAATTTATATGGGATTTTGAGAAGCGCCTCTGGAGGTCATTGCAGAAAACTTTATTTGCTAGTGTTTTGGCAAAAACGCTAAACTCGTTGTAAGCGTGACAATTTTTTTGATGTGTTAAGGCTCAGAACATCACATTCGAATGTTTGCGCATACTGCTTAACCTTAATTTGGAAACGAACGACTATCACCTAAAATGTAAATAGGTGACGCGTATATTTTCCCATCAGAAACTCCATCAACTTATTTACCTTGCAAATTAGTTAAAAAATATATTAAATAACTACTTTAAAACAAGCTAAAAGTCCAAAGAAACCCACCAAACAAATTTTGGTAAACAAATCTCTCATCTGTATTCAAAGTCCATGGCATCGTTTGACTTTTCATTCTGGAATTTCCCAGAACGCCTTATCAGAATTATAATTTTATTTGAAATTATTATTTATGAAATTATCCAACTATACTTCCAGGGTACTTACTATAGTAAATGCGAAAGTCTGTCTATATGTTTATCTCCCTGTTTCCCTTTCACGACTAAACTGCTACATATAGACAAAGGGGCGGGTAAGAATATAAAATACATTTTCAAAAAAATTGTGTGTGTACTTATGCACACGCGTTAGAAGTTATACTTCTTCGGCGTAATAAGATTAAAATCTTTTTAAAAATTTTATCTTTTGCTTTATTTTACATTTGTAGACAAAATGACACTAACCATAGAAAAAAGGTATTTAATACATTAAAAATTTTATTATAATGCATTATTTAGTTAAATAAAGTTTATTTAATATTTAATAAAAACTAAAATGTTATCTATAGCTAACTTCATCATGTCGGTTTTTCGTGACGGTGTGCGCGCGCATCGTAAAAATTTACCCTCATCATTTTTTCCTAACGCGCCAAAAGAAGTATAACTTCAAAAAAAATCTTAAAAGACTAAAATGAAGGGGAAAAGTTTGTATGAGAATCGATTATTAGCTGACGAAGTCCAGACAAGCAGCTAATAACATGATAAATTATTAATGTATTAAATTAATAATATTATAAATGCAAAAGTTTGTAGGTATGTTTGTTTGTACCTCCTTCACGCAATAACGTCTGAGCCGATTTCCATGAGATTTGGTACATATGTAGTAGGTAACTCAGATAACCATATAGGATAATTTTTATTTCAAAAAATGTTTCTTTGAGACCATTAGCCACGCAACGCAACGCCGAGAGCAACAGTTTGTACCTAAAGTATAAATCATTTTCATATAGTATCGTAAACATTTATATTCGTAAGACGGTAATAAGCAAATGAAGTAAGTAAGTATCTTTACGCCCATATTCCCGAAGGGCAATGCAGAGGCACATCCAGGGCACCAACGACTAGCCGAAGACACTAAGTCCCACAATGTGATAGGTGGCAAGCCTATTGCCAACCGGGCACGTATCTAATCCAGAGCAACATTTTTATTTAATTAGAAAATTAGAAAACCCAAATTTTCTTCTTGTTTCCCGTCCCATAATTCAAAGTCGGGACCTCATGCAGTCAAGTCAAACACCTGAACCGTTAGACCACAGGCGAAAGCAAATTATATAAACAAATCACACCAATACAGTCTTCTAATTGTAGTGTAAACAATACCAACTGTTAATTGTCACTAGCGTTTGTAGAAGTTGCTTATAATAGTTTTTCCAGCGAACATTTTCCCACCTGACTTTAACAACCAATAACGGTTTTTATGCTAAAATTAAAATGTTGGTTTACTCCTATTTTTAATCTACAAAAAACAGAAGTTATAAATTTAACGAGTATGTGCGTGTGTGTGAGTGTCTGTGGTATCACAACTCGAACAAATGGATCGAATTTGATTAGGATCTTTTGAAAGCTGATTTGCTCAGGACGGCTCTACCATAAGGTATAAGATTTGTATATTTAACACTTAATTATACACAAAACAGGTATAACATAACATGAGGCGAGATTATCTCCAAAAGAAATTAAATTGAAGCAACCCCTAAACACAGAGAATGATTTTTAATGATAGAGGGAGGCAAACAACCAAACTGATTTCGTGGTGGTAAGAAATTCACGCCACCAAAAGACACCAAAGGTGGTAATGGTGCGTTGTCAACCTGAGGCTGGGATGTTAGGCCACGAGCAAAAGTAAGTTTACCAGCTACCTTACCCTCCGGACCGGAACACGTTTACGGCAGGCATGTTATGGCGCCAGGAGTAGATAAACAGGAACAATGTAAGAAATATGTAAAATGATACGAAATGCGAGATTATCTCTAAATTTACTAGGTGGTAGAGTTTCGCAGCGACTCACCCGGATTGGTACCACCGCCTCACCTATTCCTGCCGCCATAACGTCATGACGTGTTCCGGTTCGGAGGGTAAGGTAGCCGGTAAACTTACTTTTGCTCGAGGCCTAACATCCCGGCCTCATTATCACCTTTGGTGTCTCTAGGCGGCGGGAATTTCTTACCATCAGGAAATCCGTCTGCTTGTTTGCCTTCCAATGTCATAAAAAAAGAAATTTATTAAAGTATTCCATAACATAGAGAATGCTTAAAATAAATGTAGAACATGCAATTTACAATCTTAGGCAAAGTCCGAGTTAAAATAATAAAAAAAGCAAAAGTTTTTTGTTTGTAAGCATTTTGTTTCCGATTACGACAAAAATACTAGAAATTATTGAAAGTATCCAGTGACCCTAAAATCATAGACAAGGTATATTTAAATACAATCCATTCCAATGGTACTTTCCTGAACATATTGCCCTTACGTGACCCCGAATCTTACGTAAGCCATATTTTATGCCGAGAATGTGGTCGGCGACGGTTATCCATTCGGCGGGACCACGTACGGAAATTAATATGGGTAAATCGATTTTCATAAATATAGCGGAATAGCACAGGTCTCGTAAGAAAGTTTGATAAGAAATATATTAAAATCTAGGTAATAGCAATTTGGACAGGTGTTACAGTTATGTAGATATTGGTCGTGATTCTGCTGATCACAAACTTAACTTATTTTATACACATGCTATCCTTTTCAAATAAAACAGAAACAAAAGAGATGCAACATTTAATACATGTCAGATTAGTTCGGACATGTCAAATTGTAATGTATTTAATCGTCGTTTTCCGTTTGATAAATTAAACGTCTGTTGAAATGTCATGTACAGACTAATCTGACAGTATTAGAAGTGTTTTGTCTCTTTCTGTTACTTTCGATAAATGAAGATAGTGATAACTTAAAATTAGTTTAGTGGGTGCTCAACAAAATTACTACTATTGACATATTATCACATGTTAAGCAAAAAATTTGGATCCATTTTTACAAAAATTGCGATGACGGATGATTATAAAATTTGGAACATTTACAGTTTTTGTGTAGGAGAAAAGCATAACGCTAACATTTTTCAGTAACAATGCTTCTACAGTGCATTAAATCAAAATAATAAAAAAAAACATTACACACACTACGATGCATTTGACACATAAACAAATATATTGATAGCGTTAAAGACCAGAAATGGCGCACAAACTATAATAAATAAATAATAATAAATATCCATGGACAAATCACACAAATTGAATCTAACCCCAAAGTAAGCAAATTATATGCTCGTGTTATGGGTGTTAGTCAACAATACTATTACTTATAAATACTTAAATAGATACCAGAATAAATTTAATAAACACCCAGACCCGGAAATGCAGATATTTAAATGTTCATCACACAATTCCTGCCCCCGTCGGGAATCGCGGTTGGTCGATGTAGTTCGGCGAGTACGCTAGCGACTCGACCAACGAGGCGGAACTATATTGATAAAGTTTGGAAACAAAATAGTTGGTCTTGCTAAATAAAGATGGAGTTCTTGTTAGCAGTAATTTATATTGAATAACATGTAATTAAAATGTAGGTCGAATTTCTACAAAGGCGCGATACGAATATTGTGAATACAGTAAAACTATATCAAAATACAGGGGATGAGCTTTTTTTTTCCTTTATTTAGAAATGGCCAACGGCTTACATTGTCAATCTTAATTGAACTTAAATTGTAAGTTATAATGTAGCCCACAACGCTATTCATAGATTATTATTTCAATAGTATTTTAAAAAAAAACTAAAAATGAGAGTTGTATGTATTTTAACATGTTTTTAAAATTGGCCGTTTTCTATTATACTGGAAGGCAAACAAGCAGACGGATTTCCTGATGTTAACAAATTCACGCTGCCTAGAGGCACCAAAGGCGGTAATGGTACATTGACAACTTGAGGGCAAGATGTTAGGCCTCGAGCAAAAGTAAGTTTACTGGCTACCTTACCCTCCGAACCGGAACACGTCAACGGCAAGCATTGGACGCTATGGTGGCAGGAATAGGTAAGGCTGTGGTACAATCCGGGCAAGTCGCTGCAAAACTCTACGCTAATTCTATGGCGTTTAAATTGTAAACGCTTTGAAAATTCATATCCATGTTTTTATCTCATATCTCTGAAACCGGCGTGTTTGTATGAAAAGGGTAATGAATGTGAAGGAAGGAAGACAGGTTTGTCAGGATCGTGAGGTCTGGCACTCGATATTATCTGCCTACGTCGTAAGGGACTTGGCGTGAACATATGTATGTATGTTTTTATGGTTAGGTTCATTAACGGCTTTACAATTTTTTATGATTATATAAGTTTTCTCTTAATGTGAGAAGTCAGCGATCAAGCACGTGACTTATGGTAAGAGGCAACCGTGGCCTATTGACTCCATAGCTCTTACAGGTGAGTCAGTGTCTTGACGTCAGAATGATAGGCCTAGTATGCTAATCTACCGCCTTCTCACCGAATCAAAATATGGGATCGAACCCGAGATCTCAAGTAGTCAAATCTAAACTAATTTCAATGAGTGTTAGTTTAAAAAAAACATTATTAACATTAACAACGCTGAGGAAGGACTTCGGCTTTGCTTACTCTTTATTCCAATATTTCGTTTTTCTTTTTTAGGGTTCTCTCAAGTGAATTTGAACAAACCCACAGGAAACAATTAGTTTTGTATAGATATTATCAAACTAGAATTAGTTTCAAATTATTCATAGTTTAAGTTTCAAGAGGGACGTCTCTTCTATTAACACTTACCGTGGAAGGCTCGTTCTCGATTAATCAACACCAAAAGGCATGAATAATATCCATTTACGAATGACCGTCCACCACCAATAATCCGAATTTGTCGCTACTATGAATTCCAATGCGCTACTTATATAAATTTAAATTTGTTATCCCCGTGTATAGTTCAATGTATCTAAAACTGTTTTGTAACCCACATGTGTAAATGTTTGAATAGTTTACATGTGTGCTCTAGTTTAAATGTCGTGGATATGTATGTGTTTGAATGTGTGTGACTATAGTTGTAACACTGCTGGGAATGTTAGTTTTGTGACGTTTGCTACGCAGTGTTCTGCGCATGCGTTTAGACTCCGAACGAAGCGGGGTAAGTAGGGTGTGTTTTAACTTCAATAAAAATTTGGGATAACTGTCAAAATTTAATGAGTTTATTAAATTTTTTATTTTTTTATTTTTACCAATCAATGGATATCTACTTATTAATATTATTTTTTTTCTTGTCTAATTTTGTTACTAAGTAATGTACTTATTGAACACTACTACTACTACTACTACGATAATATAAACTAATGAATGAGGATCAAGAATTCAGCATTAGAAAAAAACGTCATAATTTTAAATTGTGAAATTATTTTTTTTACAAATTTGTACGTAATATGTAAAAAAATGTTTATATTAAATCTGTCTAATGTATATTTACTAGCACATACTTGGCTATGGCGCATTTATAATGTTAATTACTTTCTTAAAACCGAAATCCTGCTTCCTGACTACGCAACGACTAAGTAAGATACATATTCTATCTTTGCTCTTTGCTTGTACTTAAAGACACCCATTTAAAGAACCAAAAAATTTCAATGAAAAAAATTGTTTAGTATGCAGTTACCTTTTGTTACTCACCAAAAACATATCAAAATAAACCAAAAATAAAGAAATACATCTGAACTGTATAAATTTAAGAACCGATAAAAAATGCAAATAAACCTTTCATCAAGGAATATCTTGACAAAAAAGTTATAAATACAAAATCATGGACACCCTAACTGCAGCCTCCAGCACCCGAGGAGGTTTCATATTGACCTATACGTATTACTAGTACTCTCTACGCTCTTTCAGGGTGCGCAAGTGAGATACACTACATTAAAGCCGAAAATCCGTACTTGAAAGAAAGAGAGGGATATAGTCGGAAACACGGCCGGGTCTACACTACTCAGTGTGACGCGAAACCCGCTGAAAGGCGCGACGTTTTTAATTTAAATTTCGAACACGAACATTACTTCGAAAATTTAAAAAGACGGAATTTTTTTTTCAGCTGCCAGTGTCGTGCTGTGATTTTTCTTGGATTGTAAGTGTATGTGTGTGGTGGTTTTCGTGTTGTGGTCTTAACCTCTATACCGGCTTTTCGTGAAAAACGTGAGTATTTTTTTACAATATAAGTAAAATATATAAATATAAAAGATAATACAGATTATAAAGTATAGGTAGCAACATTATTTCAGTTCTTCAAGTAGGTCATGTCAGACATATTAAAAATAGATTAGCAATATGATCAAAATCAAAAAACCGACAATAATTAAGAATATGTAATTGGAGTGGTAGGAGTAGATATCTAACATTATTTATCAGGTATTAGAAATCTGCGACGATCTTCTACTGGAATGGTTACCTACAGGTTTTTATTTCTGCCGCCATAACGACAATGCTTGTTACTGTCGTTTCTTGTTTCTATCCGATTTAGGTTTTTCATTTGTAGATATACTAACTTATGATTTGACATAAGAAAATCCGTCTCATTTGCCTTTCAAACAATAAGTTTTAAAAATTAACTTAAAGTCACACTTAAAGCTATATTATATTCTGGATTTGAGGGTCAAGTTTTGTGCCTTAGATACGTAAAGCAACATTATCTTCTTTGGTATTGCTATCTTAATTACTATCAAAATATCATGTGCTTGTTATCTTCCCATAACATAGAAATTCTAATAAAATAAAATTAATTAAAAGCCTTTAACTATGAGCGCTATAGCTATTATTATTTAACTTCCGACGGGAAAGTGGGGTGTTGTAAGTTTCACATATCTGTGTATGTCTGTCTGTGACATCATAACTCCTGAAAGGGGGAATGATTTCGATTTTTGTTTAAATGCTGACGCTATTGACATAGTTCATAGCTACATCACAGATGCGTCGGAAGTAAGTAAGTAAGTAAGATTTTTGTAAGTGGAAACTTCTTCAGATGAGTATAAAATGTTAAACACGTGACAGAAAACGTGACTTGATAAGAAATAAGATGAAGGGGGAGTAATAATTAATAAATATCCCTGGAAAAGTCACACAAATTTAACTTAACCCCAAAGTTAGCAAACTTCATGCTTCTGTCACGCGTGCTAGTCAAACTAGAACATACAGACATGCAAATGTTCGTCACAAAAATGCCGTCCACCGTCAGGAATCAACTGCGAGCGTCGCGGTTAGCCGATGGAACTAACGCCAGCCCTGCCACCAACGAGGCTAACCACTTGTAAAACTACTACAAGTTGTCGCTGCATGTCATACAGTGATTATCGTTTAGCCGACCTTTATATCAGAATGCGGCCTCACTAGGAGCTCTAGCTTGAAGATTTTGCGAGGTCCTTGAATAGGTTTTTTTGTCGTCCAATAAAATTTATTAAATGTACATCGCATTTAACCACGTAACTGATAAAGTATCTTCACGCCC
>NJDD01001399.1:138135-171234 GCA_002245505.1 Calephelis nemesis | reverse complement strand
GTTATTCAGGATGAATTTTACCATAAATTAGCCGGCGTTAAACAAGGAGGTTTTTCATTATCCGCGGTGGAGTTTGAGTGCTTCGAGTAAATGGCTCAGGTGAGTTGGAAGCGTTAAAAACTTTATTGTGAAAACGAAGGATGAGTCCTCTACATTAATTCATTTTGAAAACTGAAAGGATGAAACAGCTTTTAGATCAGGTTAAGGCTACCCAGCTTACTTCATTATGAAAACGAGGATATTTTTTGCTTTAAGATCTTTGATTTATTATCACTACACAGTAAAACAAAGTCATTTTCCGCTAACTGTCCACTATATAAACTTACAGGTTTATTCATAAACGTTGTTTAACTTTTAATCACCAAATTAAGTAATGTTTAAAAAAATGTTTATTCATAAACGCTATTTAGAGTTAATCATTTGTTTAAATATACTCTTAAATAGCTGTCACTTGAAACAACCTCGGACCCTTGCTTAAAACCTTAAGGAACAAAATGGCTGACTAAATTTCATACAGCTGATTTTATGTGCAATGACAAAATGCAACAACTAGCCACTTAATATGGCTTATTTGTGTATTCTTATGAATTTTCTCTAATACACGTATAGAAATATTTTTTTCCTTGAAGTTTGGACAAATTTGGACGGGATAAAATAACATCTTTTATTATGGAGATGGCCAATGACTCCTATGAAGAAACGAATAGTTTTCCAGAGCATTTTTTATGATATTGGAAGCAAAAAAGTAGATGGTGAGAACTTCACGCCGCCTAGAGACACCAAAGGTGGCAACGGTGAGATTTCAACCTGAGGCTGGGATGTTAAACCCCGAGCAAAAGTAAGTTTACCGGCTACTTTATTCTGCGAACCGGAAAAATTCAACAGCAAGCGCTGACGTTATAGCGGCAGAAATAGGTAAGGCGGTGGTTCCAATCCGGGTGAGTCGCTGCGAATCTCACCTCCTAGTTGTCACGGTGCTAGTGACGGTTTTTTACGCGCTGTCTAACAGGAAAGTAGATGGTCTATCCTACAAAGGAACTCGAACCAACACGGGGGAGAATATTACAGAAACGACATCATATTTTTATATTTAGCTTAGTAACATAATGTAGATGCATTAAAAACATTATTTTGAAATGCAGAGTATCAGTTCAAACGTTTTGTGTCTATGTTGCATCAATTTTATTAATTCTAATAAATTTAATTTTATTGTAGTACAACACGAGTAGTACTGAATTTTGTCATCACATTTTTTAAATAACGCCAACAAGTTACATAGCCCAGGCCCAGGCAGTGCCCATTGCCCAGCACATTAGCAGGTAGACAGTTATAGACAAGAAACATAAATACTCTTTAGCAAGAGGTTATAGATGTCCGACAGCATATTCAGAAACAACGATATAGACAACGGATGATAATTGTTTAATTCACTTTTAGCAAAAGAAATACGCATACAGCCACATTTCTACCAAAACCTACCAAGTTAAACAGTATTTGACTAAGCATTGTCAAAATGAACTTTATGAATAACAAATTTTTAAACAATGTTTAAGGCTTAATCAAATGATTAGTTAAGCAATGTTTAGGAGGTTATTTAACTACTTTTTATGAATAAGGCAGTTAGATCTTTGAAACTACGCAACAGATTCAATGCTGTTTTAATTGTTGTTTAGATAAATTATTTCAGTAGGCTTATATACTCGTACATAAGCTTTAATATAATATACTTAAATTACATTCGTAAATACCTAATATACTTCATCATAAAAAAGAGGATTATTTTTGCTTTCTCATTTGATTTATTATCACTACTCAGTAAAACTAAGTCACTTTCCGCTAACTGTCCATATGTATGCTTTAATTTTTAAAACTTTGTAACAGATTTTGATAGAGTATTTATTTTGGTTTAGATAACTTATTCCTGTAGACTTATGTACTCGTATATACAACACATTATAATTGAGTATTTCTATAGAAGAGAAAATTGAATATTTTGTGACGAAACCGACAAACAACGATTTTCGGCCGCTTACATTGCATGCTCTGACTAAACCGTTTGAAAGACATGAAAATAATGTGCTACGTTATTAAAAAATCTTAAGGAGGCCTGCAAAAAAGTTTACGGTTGACTAATATCAGTTATTTTTATCTCTAAAATGATGTTTAGAACTACCTCATTTTCGAAAATTAACAAATTTTTCTAATTAGTATAAATCATCAAATGTATCATAATTAATTTAGCTAATATAGTATATAATTTAACCATTTAATCTAGATTGGTCTATACTTCTTTTACATTCAAAAAAGTACTTTTAAATTTATTGCAGATTTAAAATTACACAAAACCAAAAAAAATACCGCGGGGCGTCTTAGGGAACCTGCTTCTTAAAAAATGAAGAATTGTAAAAATTTAAATTAAAAAAATGATGTGTATGAATTTACTACCTTTACCTTTAAATGAACAATTCTTGTATATATAAATATATAATTGGAATCTTGGAATCGGCTTCAACGATTTTTATGAAATTTAGTATCTAGTGGGTTTCGGGAGCGTTAAATCGATCTGGCTAGGAATCATTTTTGGAAAATTTCATTTTATTCATGTTTAAGCTGAAATTTTCATTCATGTTTAAACTGAAAAATATGACTCTTCCTGACATCTATTGGCGAATAATAGTACTATTTTTTGTGAGCAATAAAGTTGTTCCAGTAGATGGCGTTGTTAAGTGATACGAAATCAATGAGTGGTTGCTAAGAAATTTTATATCATGGATTGTACTTAAATATAATTTCCAAAAATATAATTCATAATCCAGGTACTGTATTAGAATACATCACATCTTGGTGAAGCTTATTTTTTACGTCACGATATTCGTTTGCTTGTTTGCTTTCCCATATTGTAAAAAAAACTTCATAAATCTTATAGAGTACATTAGTTATTTTATCGCAGAAAATTGATGTTTCACGAGAAGATCCATTAGTTTGAATTTTTCACGGAAAAACCGGGAGTAAATCAAGATATAAATCACCTTTGTCATAAGTTTCCTGTCTTAAAATATTTGTTCACGCGCCCTTATATTGCGTCTCATATCAAGCCCATACCTTGAAAGCCCGAGATTTGTGAACAGCCATACCATCATAATTTTCTGAAAGCTTTTTTTATGATATTGAAAGGCAAACAAGCAGACTGATTTCCTGATGGTAAGAAATTCACGCCACCTAAAGACACCAAAGGTTGCAATGGTGCATTGCCAACCTGAGGCCGGGATGTAAGGCCTCGAGCAAAAGTAAGTTTACTGGCTATCTTACCCTCCAAACCGGAACACGTCACGACGTTATGGCGGCAGGTATAGGTAAGGCGGTGGTACCAATCCGGGTGAGTCGCTGCGAAACTCTACCACCTAGTCAGATAACACGGTGCTAGTGACGGTAAGCATATGCTCGCCTTTTACGAGTTGCCTGGCAGGAAAGCAGAACCTGAAATATTATTTGCATAAATTGCCAAAGATGGATTTTGGAAACTACGAACATTTGATCATCGTGGCTTTAGCAGTTATCAAAATTACAACATCTCCCAATTTTATCAATTATTTAATTGTACTTTCTTCGTAACAGTGTGAGAAAATCTGAATTATTTAGTAGACACTGTCCATGGTTTAAAATTCTAAAATTTATTTTATTACATTTTCACAACCTGATACCTGGCAAAGTTTAATCATAACAGTCTCGTAGTTAGTTTGTATCATTCAATCTCTTCTAAAATTATTGATGTCTGGCTGTGGACCAAATCTCTCGTTATAATATGTCGAACTTTTCATATAATTTCTGCAATTTTCATATTGATAAAATGAGATTGGCCAAAACCTGAACAGTTATTTTTGCCAACTAACAAAAGTGTATAAATCAAAGTGTTTAAACATCGGTTCAAAAGAAATTAAGAAATAACATGAATATTTAAAGAGAAATATTTAGACAGAAAATTTAGAAAAGTTAGTTGTAAAAATAACAAAAAGAAATGAACAAGAGGTTTCTTAATCGTTACTAATAAAGCGAAAAATAGTCCAATAATTGTTTTACTGAAATAATTTTGTTTATATAATCCACGAATAAGTATCGTAATCTCGAAATTTAAAAAAATGTAAATAAAAAAGGTTTTTTTTTGTTAAACTTAAATAAATTAAGTTAAACCGGATTACCTGATGCTAATAATGATCTCCCAAACTCTTGCGTATGCTTAGCAAGTACTTTTCAAACCGGAATATGAAAATGGTGAGCAGTAAGGTTATGGTAGCTGAATTTGGTACTATCACTATCTGCCTTGTAAAGGATTGGGCGTGACGATATGTAAATATTTATTTTTCTTATAAATATAACAGTTAGTATTTTCAATACGTAGTGAATTTACTCATACAAATATCAAATCAAATTCGTTGAGGAAATCAAGCATCCAATCTAAATCATCTCCGTGCCAAATTTCAGTAACTATATTTCTTTAGTCAGAAGAATCGAAAAAAGTTTTAAGGGCAAAAATATTCGCCAATTTTATCTATGTAGTGGAATTCTCCATAAAGCTCTGGAAAGGTCTGTGCTTTATTGGAATACTCCACCTTTGATTGATTTAAGAGCAGGCATAGATTTTCTATCGTAGCGTGGCTTTATAAGGCTGAGTGCACATTTTCAATTTGAATGACTGATATCGACGTCGATCAGCTTTAAATATTGCTGCCTTTTAAAGTGTGTATACAACGTGCATACGTGTGTGCGTGCGACAGTGCAAATGTGTGTGTTTGTTAGTTTGCGTGTGTAAATTTTTTGTAGCCAACTTACATTAATTATTTTTTTAGTCCGTGAACTTATATTAATTATTTTATTTAATTATAATATTAGTCCGTGCCAATCATCACGACTTTAGTTCTGTGAACGGTTTGTATCCGAATATTAACTAAAACATTACCCATTTTTAATTGCGATTTGTATTTGTGATATGTAAATGTTATTTGCTGTTAAAGTATCTTCACGCTCATGTCCCCGAAGAGGTAGGCAAAGGCACAACCAGGCCACCCACGACTAGCCGAAGACACTAAGTTCCACAAGTGGCAAGCCTATCACCAACCCGGCACACATCCAATCACGAGCAACATTTATACTAATAATTGATAGTAGTAATTTATAGTAATAATTTATAGTAATAATAGTGTTCTATGAATACGTAACGAAATACAATCATTCCATAAAGAAATACAATACCTAATTCTAAAAGAATTGGTAAATATATACGTATTTCTACAGCTGTTGCTCGTGGATTATCCCACGACTAACTTTACTCTTCAGGTATCGAAATAAAATATGACCGAAAAAAAAATTGATGATATTTTGTTATATCTTTATTCCAAATAAATACAAACTTACTTGTTTTGATGTGTCGTTTTAGCTACAATAACACATACACTTTACATACACAAAACACTAACAAGTATGTATAATTGTAAAGACGAGCTTATCACTACAAAAAACTAACTACTACCTCTGAATTTGGTTAGCAGATACAGCAGGAACTAGTTGAAAAATTATGTTGAAAATCTGCACAGTTTTCCAAATTCTAATTTTTATGTAAAATAAATTAAGAATTAGGTCACATTATTAAGAAGTGAAAACAAAACATTCGTACATGCACACTTTCAAATTTATAATGTTGCTAACCCACCACTACCGATGCCCTTTTTTAAGAGGTAACTAAGGTACCGAGAGCGGTATATAGGCCGAAACATTAAGAGAAGGAAGCGGTATTGCAAACCTCCCTACAAATTTTACAAAACCATCTCTACGTCGGCGCTTTTCTCCTTCTGGGACAAACTAGGACGTCACAAAAAAGTACTAAGCGTAAATTTATATTATTAGTGGGGACGAAACTCTATCCGTGATAAGGCACGACATTTCCAACAAAGATACGGTTCCAATATCTTTTCCAAGATAAAAGCTTTGGCTGTCAAGAGAACGTTGCTCACAATAGGAAAGATGACCTCTCACTGTGTATGACAACAAAAACTTAATACATTTTGAAATCTTATAACATCAACAGTCTTTTTGTACTCGGAACAGTTCCTTTAAATTTTGTTGATGCTTTTACTACCTAAATGAAAAACTGCGCTTTGAATCAATAATAAAATTTATAATCATATTTTTTTAAAAAACTTCCAAAAAATCTGTTTGTAATATACGACAATCAACTCGATCATGCCTGCTTTTAAAAATAAAAATCTGCGTCAAAATAGATAAAATAATACCGCAGACAGGTAGACAGACTCATCAATTTTATAATATTCCTCTTTTTCCGACAGGACTTAAAAATGTCATCCTTAATTTACTATAATTAGTATGGTAAAATATGTTATGTAAAACCAAAAAATATTATACTTTACTATATATTTGCGATTGCAGTCCTCTGAAACACGACCGGTTTTCATATGTTTTTTCATGAAAATCTTGTATCAAATAATAGGTTTTAAAGTTCATACATGTCTAAAACATATGCTAGACAATATTTTATCTTAAAGCAATAGTTTATCATGTCAGCCAGAAGTTAAAAAATCTACTTTCGTGTCCAAGTAAAATTATTTAATTTGCAATTGCACGCCAAAAATGTATACGTATTATGGCGTGACAAAACAGGCAAAATAGTGAGCTATAAATGAATTGGACTAACCGGAAGCTCCCAAATATATCCAGCTCCACACAACATACATCACTAAACTGTTTATTAGCACCAACAGTACATACACTACTAAAAACTTAACGTACGTTTCAATAATTTCGTTCAAATAATTTTATTTGGATTAAAGTATGGATTTCCGCAAAGTAAAGCCTTCTCCTATCAGTTTTCTACTATCGTGTATCTAAATGCATCACATGTTTAAAAACTTCATATTGTTAAAATCCGAAAAGTTATTTTTCACGCTTGGATAAAAAGAGAGCTAGTTTTAGAAACATATGCACAGTGGCCCGCATAGCAATTTCTAGCTGAATATAAAATACAATGTGTCATAAGTTGGTACCGGCTTAGTTTTTAAAAATCTGGTCGAAATAATAAAAGTGCGTTAGTGCTAGGGTTGGCACAATCTGATAGTAGGAATTTATTTGCCAAAAATATACAACGCCTGGGGTAATGTTTTAGAACTGCGATAGTAACCCTGCTATCGACTATAAACAATTCCACAGATGTTGCACGTGTTACTTTAACTACGCATACAATACTTTTTTACCTTTTTTTGTTTTACTTTTGTACGTCGTACTTTCCGTGCGTGTTGTTTGAAACCGACTATATCCTCAGTACTGTTACTTCTTTTGTGTCCCTGTATGGAATAAACCGTCAGTATTATTGCCATAAGAGGCAAGCACCTGTAATAAGTCACTACCAAAAAAATAGGTGTCACAATACGGTAATAATTTTTTTATACAAAAGAAGGCGACGAGATTGTGGGTCACATGATGGAAAGTGGTCACAGTCACCTACGGATATCCGCAACACAAGGAGTGTCACAGATGCGTTGCCGACCTTTAAGGAATGACTATAGTAGCGATTTCCTTTGTAGGAATCCCTCACCTTGCTTATCCCTTTCACCAACATAGTTTTTTCAGCTGTCCTGCAGGTAATCCGTAGGGGAGAGGTTGCCTATAGACAATATAATGCAACCCTGGCCACAAAACAGCGACAAACACTTTGACCTACATTGTGTTCATAATTAGTTCATAAGCTACGTTTGTCTCTTACCATAAGACAAAAACTTAGCTTGTTTCTTGTAATTAATTCATGTTTAACACTTTGGTATCCCAAATTTCTTAAGTAAGTAACTTCACTCCCACATCCCCGAAGATGTAAGCAGAGGCACAACTAGGGTACCCACGACTAGCTCATAATGTGATAGGTGGCAAGCCTTTCGCCAACCGGGTACATATCCAATCCCGGACAACGTTTTTATTTTAAATTAGAAAATGGGAAAATCCCATTTTTCTTTTTGTTGCCCGACCCGGGAATCGAACCCGGGACCTCATGAAGTCAAGTCCGACAAACTGAACCGCTAGACCACACAGACGATAATTATTATTAAGATGAACTAATTTTGCTGGTCTTGCTCATGTCAAGCGATTTTTACCTTAACTTAAATTTGCTATAAGACAATTAAAATTAAACGAGCGGAGCGGTAGGTAACAGCTAGTCTATATAGGACTAGAATATTAATTGAGGTCTGCTCCAAAAATACATTTCTTATCTGGGAACCATGTCAACCCTGGTAATAGCCTTTCTTGACCTGTTTTCAACTCAAAGAGGCGCTTTATTGCGGGTTCTTTAGTTGGCAACCAAAAGAATTTTTCTAGATCAAGCCATCCACAAAGAAAAATATGTTTCGTATTTTACACTTATTAAAGTATTTTAAATAAATCATTATGAACACCCAGACTTTTAGTCACGTCCACTGTTACCCAAAACTTTTAACAGCAAACATCTGAAAGCACAAGCTGTAAAACTTTCATTTTTGTATACTATAGCTCTGCAGTCTGGCTATCACCACAGGTATTGTTCATTTTGACGGGACCTGTTCCATCAGACTGTTAAATATACATACATACGTACAGCAGACACTAATGTTAAACGTACGTCACTAAGTACCAGAGCAGTCACTGCCCTAAGTAAAAGAGTATAAGGGATCACAAAATTTCTGGCTGGTTCAGAACATGTTAGTTTTGTAGTTCTAAAAATTATCAGCAAATTACGAAAAAAAAGTAGTTCATACAAAAATAAGCACTATCTGATACCAAAATTGTTTTAAATTATAAACTAGCTGTTGCTTGCGGCTTCGCCCGCGTTTTCATAGGAACCCTTTATGCGTTCGGGATTATAAGTAGCCTATATATTAATCAAGGTCACAATCTATCTGTGTTTCGTATTTCAGACAAATCTGCTCAGCCATTCGAGCGAGAAAGAGTTACAAACATCCATACATGCATAATCACAAACTTCCGCATTTATAATATTAACAGAACTATGCGCGTCTTCGTAGCTATTGTGACAAGATATTTGGTAGCACAGATTTTTATCTGATCAGTAAGTCACTCATTTATTTTTTATCAGCGTTGGGAAGTGACACACATACCTACATGTGTTTTTAGCAAATAAATTAAGCGTAGTAAATCTACATCGACATCCCACTAGTGCTTATTATCTGTGATACCAATATAATATATACATTGCTATAGTTTGCTAGCCTGCTTAAATAGATAAAATCTTTTTTAATTGTAGCCCATGTGTAATTCTGATGTCTAAACTGTAATGTTGTAGTTTCATCTAACAAAGACAAGAAACATCCATACATCCAAATTTTCTCACAAAGTTTCAGTTAAAATATTAGTAGGATTAACAACTAAAGAACCACCAGTACGATCATAACAAAATCAATATCGGACCACCTCGGAATCATGACCTGTCTTTTCAAAAAGAAGACTCGCCTCGCAAAAAAGAAGATATTTACTTGGGACCACCAACCTACATTATAAAAAAAGGATCATCTACTCGCATCGTTTAAATAATTGCGTACAACAAAAAGACATAATGAAAAACCTCCTACTTTTAGAGTCGGTTAAAACAAATGAAACGTGACAGATACTAGATAATAATAGTATCGCAGGTACACATTGCTTGCGAACAAATAAACTCTATGTTGGCTTTAATTCACGAAAGTAAAAAGGTACATAACAATAGATGAACGAGACCCCATTTTTTATTTCACCAGAGCGAATGAAGCCGCCGGCTGATTCAAGTTAATTACAAAGTTACCGGCGTTCAGTTTACTAATTACAGACGAAACGACGGATTTTACCCGGGAAAGTGGGAAACGAGACAATTCGGGAATCAGGTTAAGGTTTTTACACACTGAAGACAATAAATCTGCTAAAACAAAATGTTTATTAACAACCAGGCTAATGAATACTCGAGGCTTTGGTATGTATTTTAGTTATTTCGCTCGCGTGCCGAGACCCGTATATGGATAAAAATGTCATTCCACTTTTCTAATTATTTCCACAACCAAAAAGTATGCGATGATATGGATCTGACGCGATGTGAAAGAAGTCTATTGATAATCGTATATATAAGTATATATAAAATGTGAAGATATGTATGTATAAAATAAAGCCGTGTTAGTTACACGATTTATAGTTAAAAAGCGGCTAAACCGATTTGGCTGGAAATTGATAGCTTCAAACTAGAAGGCAGATATAGCATACTTTTTATCACGTTTGACTGCGAAGAAACTAGGAAAAAACCATTTTAATTCTTATTAAATAAACTAAACGGATGCAACAAAATTCGCCGTGAATACCGGGTTAAATTCCTAGGCCGGACAAAAAAAAGGAGATGTGTTTTTTAATTTTATTATTAATATGAAACTTACGTCAAACTCAAGTCGGGGATACGGATGTGAAGATACTCTTGCATTATATTATATCAACATAAATATCCAAAACAGCACTTGAGACTTCTGAAAAAACATTAATTAATAAATCAGGAAAAAAACACATAAAAGTTTCTAAATTGAGCCATTTAACGAGACTCCATTAAAAGTTATCCACTTAGTCGACAAATAAAAAAACTGGGGTTGTATAAAAACGTAATTACGTAACATTATCAGGAGTTCCGGTTAAACTTTAAGCAGCTCGGCTTTTAAATTATGTGCTATCGGTTGGTCAATATTACATCGTTTATTGCTCAGTTAATTTATACACAATACTAGCAAAAGTTGCTGACTTCGTTAACTTAGCACTTAATAAATTACTGTCAGTTCGGCATAAGGACTTGGTGAGAAGATATGTATGTACAGGGTAACATATAGAGCACCAGACAAATTTTGAGAAATGATTCGGAATCGTTAACACATTAGTTTAAGAAATAAACAATTTGTAATAATTTTTATCCAACGTAAACTACAAGGGCTGTGGTTATAGCGTAAACAAAGATTAAATCTGGTTCCTACCGACCTCACGTTTACACGCTGGTGACATCATAAGCATTTTTGCGAACCATTTTAAATAAATATATTAGTAAATGATAATGTTACAATTTGGCAATAATATTTTAAATACATTACTATTTGAGCCTTAACACCTTATATCAAAATTTAGCCGGTCCTTTTTCGGTAACCTTGTATAAGATGTCCTTTCCTTTCAAATGTTTCACTATATTCTGGTTTTCAAGTTATTCGGTCAATTTATACCAAAGATCTGTTATTTCTAAAATACCAAACTCATAACTTGGAAAAACACACTGGACAATATGTAGATATCATAATTATTACAAATAAAAAAATCTGATAATTTAAACCGGACTAGGCAATAATGAATTATAGCCTAACCCACGGAAACCCCTTTCGGAAGTGGAATAAAATAATATTCCTCGGTATAAAATCTATCTACCAGCCAAATTTCGTTACGATCGGTTTAGTAGACTCGGCGTAAATCGCGGTCATGGCACAGAGAGACGTAACGGTAAAAATTCTGAATTTGCTACAGTGTGTTCTGATGCTTCAAATTTTTTGAAGTATCTTCATTGTACGGAATTTATAGGGTATAATGGTTAGGGAATAATTTTGCACGAATTTCGTTTAATTATCAGTGTGAAAGTACTATTTTATATATCTGGTAGAATACAATATTCATTTCTTGCGCTATCGTACACAACATGACAACACGCAAGCGCCTTGCACCGTCTTACGAATTTCCAATCAGGTCACGTATCCTGACTCGAGTTTAGAAGTTTTTACCCATTCCAAAAAAAGTGCGCTACTATGCTAAAGAAGTTTTCACTTCAAAAATATTTCGTCAAAGTTTTAAGACATCCAAAAGCATATTTTACTGATTAATACATTAGTTAATTAAAATCATTACGCATACTATAATTACAGAGATTTATTTTAGGGATATGGTCTAAAATCAGTCATCGATAGCAATTGTATCGAGAAACAGAGCAGGACGCCGAATAACGTCTTGGTGCCTACCCTACTTTTGCGAGCACTTATAAAGAATGGACATACATCGTCGACAATGTACCTACTACCGCTACATCTTGATACTTGAGGGCAATTGTGGAACAGAGTGCATAAGGACGACAAAAGAATCTATTTTGTTTCAAAGGTCGCAGTACAATTTTTGGCAGTCGCAAACATTATGTAGTTTGGTTCTTAGGGTAAACACTCATACTACAACACAGATTTACTATAACTAGTGGTCGCCCATTGGTCGAAATTACACCATAATAAATTTTAATATATTTTTGATAAGAACGCCATCTTCATTTCCCAATACCAATTTTTAATGAGCCATCTGTGATGTTTTATCGTTATCATCAATATATTTGTTTGTGTGTGTCAAATGCATGATAGTATGTGGAATTTTTTTTAATGTACTTTATAAACATTATCATTAAAAATGTAAGAGTTTTGCACTTATCCTACACATAAACTATAAGTGTGCCAAAAATCATACTCCTTCGTCAGCGCAATTTTCGTGAAAAGGGGTCCAAAGTTTGTGCTTCACGTATTAATATTATGATTATGTATGTGATTTCTTCAAAGCAATAACAGTATTTTCAACACTTAGGAGTTGGTCTGTTTTTTTGTATAAAGTTAATAAGATAGACTAATGGATGCATCTTCAACAAATTATTGTATTGGTATTTAGGACGATTTAGATTAACCAGATCGATGTTGCGCTAATTGAGTAATAATTTGCCTCTTGCAATTTAGATCTGCTCAAACATCGAAGTGAAGCTAAATCGGAATGTTCACTAAAGTAATTTCGATATAATACGTGAGTGGTTTGTTTAGTAATAACCTGAAGGTATTGATGGAATTGATCCTTTTACACTATAATCATGTTAGTATTAAATTTAAAATCAAATTTAATGATGAAAAGAAAACTAGGTTTGGCTTTTAGCAGGAATATAAAGTTTAGCGTGGATGTGGAAAGGAGAAAGTCTGCAGCGAATCGTGTGAATGGGGCGCTGGGAAAATTATCAAAGTCAGGTTTTGATTCAAGGTTAGAGAAGGTGGCTTATGGTTGCGAATGATAGGTAGGTATACTAGGTCCCACGATGTGATAGGTGGAAAGTCTACCACCAACCGGGCACATATCCAATCCCGAGTAAAATTTTTTTTAATTAGAAATTTGGAAACATCATATTATTTTATTTTTGTTGCCCGACCCGGGATTCGACCCGAGGCTTTATGAAGTCAAGTCCAACACTTGGACTGCTAGACTACAGAGGTGATAAAAAAACATGAAAGTAAGATCTTATATTTAGAACAGTCGTATCAGGGGTACTCGCAGTGCGGTACGACAAATCTATAGTTTGACGCTATCCGAACTCATTTGTTACAGTGAGATCCCTTATAGATTATAGAGAGAATGGTTGAAAGAATATATTGATGTGAAAGTAGTTTCCAGAATCCCCGGAACCATCGTGTTTTGTATAAATAGATAACTGAATGCGAAGGAAGCTAGGAAAATCTATTTCGGAAATACAATACATATATGCAAATGGATATGTATGGACATATCTTCACACCAAGTCCTTTACGCGATAGGCAGAAAGTATCCAGTGCCAAATCTCATGAACCTGATGAATCATGAACCTGATGATCTCATGAACCATGAATCTCTTGACACCACCTTCAGATAATATTCGATCGATTTGATCTCGCATACCTACACCATCTATCCACATTCGCATGGTATATCGGCTTTGTTAATCTTTCATCTGTAATTATTTCTATATGACTAAAGCAGCCAAGAATGCAATCTCCATTTTAACAGCAACGCTTACTTTCAATTCCACTCTTTCTTGGATCTCACTGTTACGAGTGCAGACAACATGCAGCCAGCTTACATTTAGATCGCATTTATCCTATTCTATCATCTCTCCCCCTCATTCTATTCTCTCATCTTGCGCCTCTGTGGTCTAGCAGTTCAGTTGTTGGACTTGACTGCATTAGGTCCAGGGTTCGATTCCCGGGGCGGACAACAAAAAAAATGGGCTTTTTTATAAGAAAATTGGGCTTTTCCAATTTTCTTATAAAAAATGTTGCTCGGGATTGGAAATGTGCCCGGTTGGCCACCTATCACATTGTGGGACTTAGTGTCTTCGGCTAGTCGTGGGTGCCCTAGTTGTGCCTCTGCCTACCTCTTCGGGGATATGGGCGTAAAGATAATTTTACTTTAATTTTACTTTTATCCTATTCTCATGCTTTTTCTTACATACCCAACTCTTGCTACCAACAACAGAGTTGGGATAAGCTAAGTATTATGCAAAGGGATACTCGCACTTTGACTACAAACCTTAAAGTTATATAACCACTTGAACGTCCAGGTAACTACAGCTACGAAAAACATTGTAGGGTCCTACGTCTATGTTAACATAGTTGCTTAACCGACCGACACAGATAAAATCGGTTTTATGCTGACATATCAATTTCCTTCCTTGAACATAATACAACGAATTAATGCCCTGTGTCTTCATACCTCCATGTTCATGTAATATCATGGCGGAGCAAGTGTAGCGTTTACTGAAATTACTCGCTAATTAAATTTGATGATGCCATTCGATGTCGAGACGTCACGGCACGTCGATTACATTCACGCAATGATCATAACTAAGGATTGCATTGAGTAAGCTTAGGAGGGAGGATATTCTAACAGCTCTTTATTTACGCAAAAAGTAAAATATTTTGGTGACCCAAAACGTGTTTTTTTAAAGCAACGCGACAGCAAGTATACTTACACCCGTGGTTTAAAATAATTTCCATATGATATCAACGCATCTGTAACATTTTTGGGGTATTTCAACATTTGACAAAGTTTAGCATCATGGATTCCACTACCATTATAGATGACGGTTGAGTCTTACCATCAGTAGCGTTGGCTGCTTGTACCCTCACATGACATAAAAAAAAAGTTTCTCATATTATATTATCATCATTTTCTATATTGCTACATTTCTTAAATAAATAAGTAAGCAGAACTTCAAAATCTTTTAGACTAAGTGATTTCTCTGCTTAATAATTCAGAACGTTATCTAAGAGATACTTACTATCAATAATTTACAAAGAATGTTAAAGTTCGTAACATTTAAATTTCGTATAAAATTGTCGTCATTTATAATTATTATTATGTTATATATCTCTGTCGCATTTGTAAATTAATTTTCATGATATATTAATTAATCTTATATGAAATTAAAATATGATTAAATTTTCTTGCGAAAGAATAATGTATGATAGTAAGACATAAGTAAGCGCCTATTGCTGCTTCTGTGTTCTTCTTCTGTTTTATTCGATATCAATAAGTGTATGTTTTAATATTCAAATGATTAGATCATGATGAACAAGAGCAGGAGGGTCAGTAACTGTCAAAAATAAGCCATGTGTTTATTAGCCATTAATGCAACCTGTCAGCTTGACATATTTCCGGCGTCGGAGGCAAATTATGCGTGTACATTATTAATATCTGATGCGCCCTGTGTCATCAACTGTTTTAATTCTTTTAGATCGTAGACGTTCTTACACCGCTAAAATATGCTAAAATATAAACGTAGCCAACATTAAATCTACAAAGTCCAGTCTCCATGACGCTGAACGAACTAATGCAAATAACAAAAAAAGTACAATTTTAAAAGTATCTTCACGTATTCAGGTAGGTTACAACCAAGGCAATCACGATTAGCCGAACGCACTAAGTCCCACAATGTGTTAGGTGACAATCATGTCGTCATCCAGACTCATACCAACTCGAGTAAAGTTCTGTTTTTAAATAGGAAATTAAAAAACCTAATTTCATTTTGTCACTTGTCTAAATGAAATTCAGTCAAATTAAAATTAAATAACAATGTAATTCAAAGCACTTAATATTTTAAATTGAAACAGTTTAAACTTGCGCAAAAACCAATTCAAATAAAAATAGAATGCAAGCATGCGTGAAAAATTCTTTTCCATTAACTGACTGTCACAAAAAGGCCAATTACCTATGCCCAGAACGTACAGTGAATAATTCTCCCCAATTTATAGCCGACAAAACGTCGAGATTTAATGAATCGTTGCGTTCATGGACTAGTTTAATCCAATTTTGAGTATGACAGTGGTTTTATGCTTCAAAACCCATGAATGCTGCTGATTGGGCTCTTATTTGATATCAGCCTAACCTTAATAAATGGTTATTGATTATTGGAAGCGCCAAATGAATAATAAGCTAAAAGCCAACGCCCAATTTACTCACTGTGCGTGAATTGTTTTGATGATTAAACGTTTTGGGGTAACTCAATATTTGTGTTATAACTTTGGTTATGGTTATTTTCTATAAGTTTCTTTATTTTAATTACTGTAGTTGTTGTTGGTTTTTATTGACATATCTTTTATTTTCCTTTTAATTTGGATAGCTACTGTAGCTAATTTAAAGTTATCTATGCCTGTCTAAAATCTGTAAATATAATTAAACGCGTACCGCTCTTGCAATAACCAGTCAGTTTTTTTGTTCCCAGGCAATAATTGAACTGTGTTAACAATCGTCTGAAACGTCTTTGAACATCGGATATACATCAAAATCATGTCACTGGATAGAAAACGACCAAACAAACGCGTGAATTTAATAAAAACCGTCCAACCACTAAACATGTTAATAGTGCTTTCCAAAAATAAGGTTGGGATGTGAATCCTGTTTCCTGGTTAAGTTTAACACCTACGATATCTTTAATAATGAAATTTTCAAACCAAAATTCGACCTAGACATGTGCTTGCCTTATGGCATCTGCAAGTAGTAAGATGGTGGTGTCAGTATAACGGATAATTGGAGTTCTGTACTCACGTCTCAATGATTGTACTAGTGGAATCATTTAAAAATCTAAATTATTAAATTATTTTACTAATTGGCAATATTTGTTTAGATCCCTATGCCTAAATTTAATTGGTGGCCATTTGATAGTGCATTTTAATAAGGTTGTTAAAAAGAGGCAAACATTTTAAGCTAAACATAATCTACCTATTGATTACCACTAAATATATAATAATAATATGCACGCTAATGAAGCAAATTATCTAATGTTGAACATCATTAATAATTTATTCTAACTAGGTAATCATATAATATAAATTTCACAAACTAAATGTTAAAATTAAAAAGCAGCATTTGTAACAGTTAAATCTATACATAACAAATCACTGTTATTATAGTTCAAATGCGATTTATCAGATAATCTGTCATAAGTTTTAACACGGGCTAAATCATCACTGTAAAATACAAAGTCAGGACACTGGATTATATTCATTATTCTTACTGTAATAAGAACCATTATCACACAAACGTTGTGGTAGGCATTTTCAAAACTGCTAGCAAAGGAATTAATATTCTGTGACAGCTCCAAGATATTTATGTTTGAATATAATCTGAATAATTTCTTGTTACAGGTAAAATGGATGTTTCAAAAGTTGGCGCCAAGAGAATACGAACAGTCATATAAAATGAAGAAGTAAACAATGAAATGGGGTTTCACTCAAAAACAAACACAATCTAATAGAGAGATGATTTGGGAAAGGTGATATTCAAAGAAAATGGCTAACCATAAGCTGCCATTGCATATTTGCAACTCTATAAAACAATATTGGCAGACGATAAAAGTAAAAACATTGGAAGGAGTAGTTTTGAATATTTTAAAACAGAGCACCATAAAACTAAAAGGGAATCTAGACATTCGTGAAAAGGCAACTTTGATTATATTATGTGTATTATTACTTAGTATGAACTCAAGTGGTAACAGTTTAGGCGGTAATAGAAACTCTATGTTAAGGACTAGAATAATAGGTACCAGGTATGGTAAATTACAAGGTGTAATATTTCCTATGGATCAACATAAGTACTTGAAGCCAGTTGAAGCATACTTAGGTGTACCTTATGCAACGCCACCTACAGGTTCGAACAGGTTAGTATATATTTCTGTGTTATGATAGCATAACTATGATTTATGATTTTTATTTACTTGACCGCCTTGTTGGTCGAGTGGCTAGCGTACACTGACTAACCGCGAGGCTCGGGTTCGATTCTCGACAAATGCCTGACCATTTGTGTTATGAACATTTGGATGCCTGAATTTCCGGGTATCGATGTTTATGAAATTTATTCTGGTATCTTTTCTAAGTAGATACATTAGTATCGCTGACTTACACCCGTAACACAAGCGTATAACTTGCTTAGATTAAATTTGAGTAACTTGTCCAGGGACATTTATTTATTTAGAATAAAAAAAAATACCAATATTATTGAGTCTTTACAAACCGAAAACCTAACATGTAAATTCTAGAAAATGGAGTATAATAATACACTTAAAGCTAAGAAAAGTTTTTTTTTTGTAAATTTTTTTAGTAAGCATTCACTTATATGGTATAACGTTTTATAAATGCATTCTATAATTCTAAACTTTCTTTTTTGTTAGTTTCGTGCATTAAAATTCACCTAAAATTGATCCAGCTGGAAAATACATATTTTAGACACTGTTCTGTGCATACGAGTATCTGTGCATAAGAGTGTGGAGCCAATATCGCTAGTGTCTACATAAACTACTTGAATGAAAAATTTTGAACAATGTCTTTCCTGACATCTTCTAAATATTTGAACGTGACGTTTGAACTCTTAATAAAATAGTGACATTTAGTAACGGCACACGGACAACAACCGCTATAATCGAAGTAATGATAAACTTAGAAAATTTTACAAGGTTGTAATTCGAAAATCTACTTTGTAGAAATATTAGAAAAGCTTTTTACGACATCTAAATTTTAATTTTGAACTTCAGCGATCTAACAATTATGATGAGTAATAAATATAATGTATAAGTATTCCAAGCTATTAGTAATAATGAGATGCGAAAAATAGTATAAGTAGGATTAAACAAATTATTGATGTAAGGATTAGAAAGGAAATTCCTTGGCATGTGACCTAAATGAAAGTAATGACACATTAAAAATCGATAAAAAGTGATATGAAACGCGAGAATCAATGGATTTAGGTATCCGAGAAGTACAGTTTGACATTTCACGATCAAATCACTCGGGTTTTATCAAAGGATTTTTTTTATGGTATTGGAAGGCAAACAAGCAGACGGATTTCCTGATGGTAAGAAATTCACGCCGCCTAGAGACACCAAAGGTGGTAATGGTGCGTTGCCAACCTGGGGCCGGGATGTTAGGCCTCGAGCAAAAGTAAGTTTACCAGCTACCTTACCCTTCGAACCGGAACATGTTATGACGTTATGGCGGCAGGAATAAGTAAGGCGGTGGTAAGATTGGTAATCTGGGCGAGTCGCTGCTAAACTCTACCACTTAGTCAGAATTCACGGTGTTAGTGACGGTGAGCCTTTGCTCGCCTTTTACGAGCTGCCTGGCAAGGAAGGCAGATGGTCTATTCTACAAAGGAGCCCGGACCAACACGGGGAAAAAAAAGGGGGATGGTTTCAAGAGTCTTCGAAACCGAATAATGAGATGTGCACATGATACTTTCTGCCTACCTCGGAAGTGGCTTAAGTGAAGATATGTATGTAAGTTATTAATTAGTTCTGCATTTCTTAAACAGTTTGCTTGAAATGGAGAGTCATTACTTAGTAGTAGAATAAAATGACAAATCGATTTCCATTAAACGTAAATATTTAAAAATTATGAATAATGTACAAAATTTAATGGAATAAAATTAGTTGTGCTGAGTTACTTATTTGTTTTGTTTAATTTACTTACAGGGTCTACATTGACGAAATTAGCTTTTAACGACCAACGTTTTGTTTTAATACAACGAACAATATGAAAGCTTTCTAAACTTTTGATAGTATTTATTTTAAGCAGGTGAATAAATGCATAAACTCTTATTTGTGAATACTATTATTACTAAAAAATACTATTATTAATAAAACTGTTTTAACGTCAATCTTTACATTATGTAAAAGTTCATAAATAAAATAAAATATCGACTTAAACAATAATTGAATAAAAAACAATAAACTTTTACCTCAAAAAGGCAACAACGGTCATCTTACTCCATTTCATTAGGATCGGAATATGGTGAAAATAAAATGAAATGTGAAAAAGATAATTTTTATTATAAAATATAATACTCGTAATTGACGGTAACACAATTAGTTTTTTTGGTATCGGAGTTGATACATACAAAAAAAAACTAATTGTGTTTTATGCTATAAAAAGGTTACTGCTCGCCAACCGCATTATAAATAGCATCATGACGATTTTTAAAAGTTATAAGACGTGTTTATTTCCTTTCCGAGAAATCTCTCTACTTGTTTATCTTCTATTCACAAGAAGTATAAAAAGGGGGAACCTTCTTTAGTAGATAAAACAAACATCTAAAAGTTTATTTAAATGTAAGACATAGATTTAGCTTTAATCTCAACAAGACATAGTAAACAAAGGCACCCTTAAATATTTCAAAGAGATAATAAACAAAATATACTAAACAACTTCTGAATGACAGTAAAATAAATAACAAATAAAATTTGTGAACGGTCTACTATAAATAAGTGAAAGATATTTGATGCACCTAACTTTTACAAAAATAAAATATAACTCACAAAAGTATTCTAGTTGCCAAACTTGAGTAAGTATCTTCACGCCCGTATGTATGAAAAGGTAGGCGTAAGTAATAGCCTACTGAACCTACTGTTAGTAAAATAATATAAGAGTCAATGTCACTACATACTATAAAACAAAGTCGCTTTCTTGGTCCCTATGTCTCTTTGTATGCTTAAATCTTTAAGACTTCGCAACGGATTTGTATGCGGTTTTTTTAAATAGATTAAGTAAGTGATTGAAGAGGAAGGCTTATAATATGTATATTTTATACGCGTGCAAAACCGAGGCGGGCTGCTAGTACTAAATGTAGTAAAAGATATTTTTCATAATAACTTACATTCTAATCTACACTAGTAACAATACTGTATAAAAGAGGATTCTTTACATTACGAAGATTACGCAATAAAAAGGGACAGCAGATCACATTTACAGCATTTTTAGAATGTTTATCCGTCTGTGTAATGACCACGATTCAAGCCGAATTTACTGAGCATATCGTAGCGAAATTCTAATGGAAGGCACTTTACATTACGGGAAAAGTCATAGTATGATACTTTTGTCCTGCTTACTAAAGGAGCATTCCTGGGAGAGGGGTAAAGTCAAAGTATAAATCGATCTATAATTATTGACACATGTTGTCTGATTTCATTTACTTGTTTTTTTTTGTTAATGTTCTCTAAAGTTTACAAATTGTTAGCTATTTTTTTACAAGTCATAAGTTTTTTATTAGTTTAGAAAACAAAACTCAAACTTAGTATAAAATGACAAAATAACTTGAAATAAGGAAAATAGGAAAACACTTGAACGTTCAGTTCTTTTTAAATATATACATATATATCTTCCTGCTATGTCCATAGTAAACGAAGTTCACCAGGTCGGCTGATAATACTAAATTAAAAAAAAATTGAAACGCAATCATTTAGATAAACACGAGCAGAAAAGTTCATAAAACTTGAAATTGCATGACTTTATGGAAGCAATTTTGACGTACATTTCTAAGAAATTCAATCTAAAAGTTCTGTTAGATATATTGTTACTATTAGATATTTTCAGGAATCCAACGGTTTTGTTCATTTAGAAAGTGTCTCAGAAATAACTCATGCTGATACAAGAGCTTCTAAACTTTTAATTGAGTTTGCTTTTCATGGCCAGCAATAATATATTTGAATGTCTCTATTATAATGAAGCCAGTTCAAATAACTCTGTTAAATTTGTACAATCAAATTCATAGAAATTGAGTAGTGCTTTGTATTCGGCTTTAATATTGAAATAAAACTATTCATATGTATATGGTTTGTAATGAAAAGAATTGAAAAGAAAAATGAAAAGAAAGTGAAAATTTATAGAAAAGAAGTTGACTTCAACAACAAGACTGTTCCAAACGTACACTTAAATCCAAATTATAAATAATACTGAATGTTATCTTTTAAGCTGCAGTATTAAAGTTTTCAACATATTTTAAGCGCACTAAAAAATGAAATGCAAAAAATGAATTTCAATGACTAAGCACTCGTAATTTACGTACACAAAATTTAAGTGTTTTTCTTGATAATCCTGGGACTCTATTATTAAATCAAAATTTAGTGGGAAACGAATAACATTTATCAAAAAACTATAGAAGTTGAACAAATAACCCGCTTCTTTTCAAAGTTGGTTAAAAGTCAAATAAGCTTAATTATCTGAATATTCTGAACACATTTTTAAGAGGTAGAGTAGGAGTTCAAACTGAGTTAGCTCCTAGCTGAGTATATCATGGCCCCGCTTAGCAATTCAAATACTATTGATTTAGTTTGTATAATTTAAGTAATCATAGGTGTAACGAAATAAAAGTGCAGAAATAATGTTAAAACTCTATAATAAGTTTCATAAAAACACGTAGAAACTAAAACAAGTCATGTTTTGTTAAAATAGTTTTATACTGTTAAATGTCTACGTCAAACCGCGAATTTCATATTATAATGCAGCAAAAGATTTGATCGAGGCAATCACAGTGCTGTGCCTGTGATTGCCTTCACAATCTAGTATCTTTGTACAAACCTAGCAAGGCATTCATAGCAATGAATATCAACAATTTGAAAAAAAAACTGTACGTGCAATCAGATACTTATTCCATTCATATTTACACATTGTATAATGTGATGTTACTATTAGTAATCACAGTAAGAGACCTTGATTTCTGAACTAATCTTAAGTTGCCTGCATGAATACCTTAAATACATTCATTAACGAATCTATTAGAATTCTATTCTATTAGAATCTATTAGAATATTAGAAGGCAAAATAAGAACAAGCAGACGGATTTTCTGTTGGCAAGAAATTCACGCTGCCTACAGACACCAAAGATTGTAATAGTGCGTTGCCAACCCGAAGCCGGGATGTTAGGCCTCGAGCAAAACCTCGGTTACCTTACCCTCCCAACCGGAGCACGTCAACGTCACCCAATGTATCACGGCGGCAGAAATAGGTATGGCAGTAGTACAAATCTGGGCGAGTCTCTGCGAAACTGTACCACCTAGTACACATCTAGATTTATTATATTCTCTATGAAATATAAAACTTTGTCTTTTATCTAGGTTTGCACCAACAAGAGCACCTGCACCTTGGGATGACGTGAAGATGGTAGACCAAATGGGTCCAGTTTGCCCGCAGAAACTACCAGATATCGCCAACGAAACGATTGCTTTGGACAGGATGCCAAAGGGAAGACTGGAATACCTCAGGCGGTTGTTACCAAGACTGAAAAACCAGAGCGAAGACTGCCTTTATATGAATATATACACACCAGTACAAGGTAAGGAAAGAGAAAATCTGTATTGTAAGGGCCCTATAAAACTAAAAGGCCCTAATAAAACTACATTATAAAATAAAAATGAATGGGTATGATTTATACATAATGCTTGAATTATAGTAGGGGAGCCCGCGTTGCTAAATTTGTAGTAACTACGGCGTTGTGGGGACCCATTGTACTTTGTCGATTAAATAGTGGAGAGTGAAAAAAGTCATGTGAGTTTTTTTTTAAACCGTACGTCTAGATGCTAAAAGAACAATTACAGTCACATGATCGTTGGCGTTCATGAGAAATATTAATAGTATTTATGCCTAATAAGTCTCCAATGACAGAAATATGTGAATCAGACAATTTGCTATAATGGACAATGAACATCAACGAATTGGTATTTAAAAGTTTCCGCCCTTCCTACTCCCGTACATCCTGTTCAAATCATCAGAAAATTTAAACATGCACTTATTGGCGTGCAATAAGCCCGCCGTACTTTAATCTGACATGCTCGAGCATATTTTTAGGTCAATAAAATTAGACAGGCAACCCTACATCAGCGCCTTTATATAGAGATTTGATAAATGATGGAGGCGCTCAACAGTGGTACAGGGTTTTTTCTGACGCGCCTGAGTTACTCCAAAAATCCCATCTTGGGCTCTCCTACTATTTTATTGTTTGACCACAAACATGAATGGTATAAATGTATGTAGATAAGTATTATGAAAATCCACAGTTTGTTATTATTTCATCGCATATCGACGAGGTTGTGTATTCACAATTTATGCCCGAATTCCCACACTCAGCTGAACCAGGACTTATCGCCAATACGCACAATTTATTTCGCAACATTTTCGCAAACAACGTTCAGCGTTATCGCAAATAGAAAGTTCACGCTCTACTGGAATAGTTATTTTGCGGAAATCCCTCTACAGACCGCACGTGGAGGCGCCTAAACCAGTGTCAGTATATACGAGTATGTTACAATAAAAGCTACCTCGGGATTTCGTGTTCTTATTTTCCTATACTGTAGAATACTTCGGCATGTCGAAGCTGAGGACTAAAAAAGCTTATTTACTTAGTGGTAGAGTTTTGAGCTGTCCTCGCCTGGATTGCGTTTTACCTATTTTTTTCTAATAGCGTCAATGGATGCTTTGTCATCATTAAAATTATTGGTACTTTGCGGTCATGATTCTGGGGTTTCAGAATACGTGTCCACATGAACAGACTTACCTTACCTTAATGCTAGGCATTAAGGTTCTAAACTGGTTCACATCACCCAGTTCTCGCATATTTTGTGAAAGTTAAAATAAAATGTGTTTATTTTCATTCATTTGTTTATCGTTCGTTGACTCTGTCTACATCTTCGGAAATATGGGCGGTAAGATGCTTTAACCTTTTTTTCCTTTTTTTTCGTTGTCTTGAGACGAAAGGTTACGGGTTCAAATCCTGTCTGGGGCGATTTTTTTTTAATACAATTTGTAGAAATATAAAAATACTGTTTATAAGTACATTTTGATATTATATAATATTTACCTATTCAGAGATGAATTCAAGAAATCAAACGTTACAGATTTATGGTTTGCCTATAACAAATTTATTTTAACATTTGTATTTGAAAAATAATGTAGTAGATGAGGCCCTGTTACACAAATTCCAAAACTTGCAAAGAAAACACTTAATAAATGTTGAGATCTTCCTTTTTTAGTCGATTTGAGAGTTTTTAGTCGACATCAATGCTTCTTTTAGCGGTCAATATGACATTCAAGCGGATATTCAGATAATTAAATTAACAACATCAGTAGCGGCAATTACTTAATGACAAAAACAAATAGTTTAAATAACAGCTAAAATAAATACTTGATTAATAAATACAATCCGATGTAGAACATAAAACAACATGATATAATTTAGTATAATAAGTAGTACACTCAATACATATAAATGTATTTATGATTTATGATATTTATGATTTATTTATGATTGCCAACACAAATATTAAAGTTCATAGAGACAACTATTACATTCGGAAAATAAAAACATTTGTTTACTACATTATCACCTAAAAACATTCATTAAAAACTTTAGCGCCTACCCTACCCCTCCTATTTATAAAAATGGACTAAGGTAGGTGTAAAATTAACTTGACATTATAGTCTGTATTACATTGTAATAGAGACTGTAATGCAATAACAATAACAAAAAAATATAACAGGGTTACCCTGTGTTGGTCCGGGCTAATTTGTAGAATAGACCATCTGCCCTCCTGCCAGGCAACTCGCAAAAGGCGAGCATAGGCTTATCGTCACTAACACCCGGACATCCTACTAGGTGATAGAGTTTTGCAGAAACTCGCCAGTACCACCGCCTTACCTATTCCTGCCGCCATAACGTTAGTAATTGCCGTAGGCGTTGTCCGGTTCGGATAATAAGGTAGCTGGTAAACTTACTTTTGCTCGAGGCCTAACATTCCGGCCTTAGGTTGGCAACGCACCATTTCCACTTTTGGTGTATCTAGGTGGCGTGATTTTTTTACAATCAGGAAATCTGCTTGTTTGCCTTTTATTATCAAAAAAAAAACCTTGGAGCAAATAAGTCCCTATTAATAAATAAGACGGTATAGATCCAGTTACAAATCACAAGCAAATTACTCCGAGACTTAGTTCACAATTTTTTTCGTAAATATGTAATCCTTTTTACAGATTTACAGTTAATATGAATAACTGAATTCTCATCATGTTTTATTCATAAAAATGGACTATCCGTCGTCATAAATTACATTATTATACAACAACGGCGCAATATTGTTGAATTTAAAAGAAATATTGTATTTCCAGTTCGGAATCAACATTTGTTTTTCTCACATGAACGAATATTGTATTCTTGATTGTGTTTATTTTTATTTTACGTAAAGTTAATATGGGTAAACTTTATTTTCTCTTGTGTACATTTACATTAATAATAAAAAAGGGAAAGGTATATGTAGTTGGCAAACTCATACTCTAAATATGTTACATTAACTTTTTCAGCTTCATCATAAACTAAGATAGATGGAAGCAGTTGATAGAAATATGATGTTTAATATTACATACATATATATGTACCATATATTATACATATTATATACATTGAAAGAAGAAGAAAGTGTTGATGTTAAAATGCGAAAGGGCATGCTCCGCTGGTTCGGTCATGTGGAAAGAATGACAATGAAAACTCGTCTCTGACCTCGAAAACTTGTCTCTTACCTTTTTAAGAGTTAGGTTAATTAGGTTGTAAGAAAAACATGTTTAACGATGAAACAAATAACCGTTGCAAAGATATTATATTATTTTACAGACCTTATGATGCTGTAGAAAGTGAATCTGGTAGGCCAATTAAATAATAAATGGAATGTAACAGAGTTTTTTAAATGAATTTACTAAGCGTCGACGACAGAAAATATAATAAAAATATAACACAAACCACTGTAATAAAAACGGCCAGTAACATAATTCACTTTAATAATAACTTGAATATTAAAACTAGATGTATTTCTTACGAGTAAGATCCGTAATAACATCCAACCCTTTGGTTTCCAGACGAAAAATTTTAATCTCACCGAACAATAGACCTCTTTTTTGATTCGATGTTGAAAGGTAACAAAAATGATATTTTTTTAGAAAGATTTCATTATTATCTTCAATCAATATTGACGGAGGACTAAAATAATTAATATTTCAAGAGTCGTCTCAAAGCTCAATAATGGTTTTTGTAATCATCAGCTGTCAAAAATTATCTGTCAATGAAAGAAAAGGTTTTCGTATTTGAAAGGATTTCGCAGTCCAATGTTATAAATAATTGAGTGCTTTTAACTTTTTAAGGAATGAATGTTTGTTTATTTTTACCCCCGTCGCAAACCTAGGGGTGTTATAAGTTTGACATGTCTGAGTGTGTGTGCGTGTATGTGTGTGAGTATGCGTGTATGTGTATGTGTGTGAGTGTGCGTGTGCGTGTGCCGGTGTGTGTACGCGTTTGTGTATGTGTGGAGGTGGCATCGTAGCTCTTCAGCGGATAGACGGATTTTGATGAGTTTTTTATGTTTGAAATCTGACGTGAACGAGATGGTTCTTAGCTATAGTGTATGGAGATCTGTCCAGGTGTTCAAGGTCATCAGCTCATTTGCAGCTTTTTCGTAAGCATTGAAATGGATATTAGACAAATAATTAATAGTTTTTTTCCATTTTAAGTACCTATATGTGAGACGTAACAGACCTAATAATAACGAGCTGGTCTGATCATGATGCTCAAAGATAGGAAGAGTAACCCTGGAATGCAGCTGCTGACAAACTTATCGAGTTTGGACTTATTTTATTCACCTTAATTAGATATATTGATATTTTCTGAAGACGATGACTTGATGAAAAGGACCTTTTGAATTTAATGTGAGATGAAGACGGCTGATGAGTTCAATTTTTTAAAGTTACCTTATTATTAACGTTTCGTTATCTTTACAGTTCTTCATTAAAAGGGGGGTAGTAAGTTTGACTTGTTTATGCGTGTGTGTGTGTGACATCGTAGCTTCTAAAAAATTGTGATGTGTTATTTCAATCCCCGACGCAAAATTAGGAATTTTATTAAGCCCTAACGGTGAACGTATCTACGTTTGTTTTTGGCAATAACTTTTGAATGGTTTGACCGATTTCGACGCGGATATTTATTTTGAAATCTGAAGTAATTGAGTTGATTCTTGACTACGTTCATTGAAAATTTTTGTTTATAAGATTATCGTTTTACAATTATACAAGTGGATCAATTTTGATTAAAATGTTTTTTGAAGACTTGAAAGCAATAATCTTATTGTGTAAAATTCATTTCGTTTAAATTTATCCAGCATCACATCGTATCGCAAAGTTTAAAAAAATCGAGCAAACAACTACCGGTTTTTTTTTACAAAATTAAGTGACACAAAGTAGTATGTATGTATGTTTTTTTTGAGTCGCTCTACAGTTTAAAAACATTAATTGATTTATTGAATTAACTATACGTTAATTGATTAATTTGAATATGTGAATTGAAAAAGAAGGGTTTCAAAATGGTAACAGTCTGATTATAAGTTTTTTTTTAAATAATTGCATTATTCTGTGCGTTGAATGAATTTTGCCATTTTTTTATTTGAAGAAATGGCGGATTAACGTCAGAAACAGATGCAAACTGATAACTAATATGTCATGTAAAAAAATTAATGAAAATCTATCCGGAGGATCAAAAAATACCTATTAAAGTAAGAAAATATTTATTCAAAACCCTAGATTAAAAAAATAACTTTTTAGCTAGAGTTGTTGGTACTTGACCATTACTAGAAAAGTAACCTAGTATGACGTCTGCTAAAGCTCATCTTCATCACTTGTGACCCAATGAGTCTAAAGCGTGTGACCTATATGTCACTGACAGTTGGGAGATTTGATTAACAACACTAGAGACATTATTACGAGAGACCATTTTGGAGGCATGATTTGTGATCACTTTGTTCTTTTAGTGACCATTTGACTAAGTTCATGAGGACGGAAACAATATGTCAAAGACTTATCTGTACAATGAAGTATTGTCAATTTTTTTGTTTTTTTTTTAACTAATTAATTCAAATTGAGGATCATATTATGAACTATATATATCGCATGCTTTTGTCAATCCATACAAAGTTTCATCCAAATATGTCCATAAAATGAAAAGGTTTATACAAACTTTTGTCCTCTATTTCAATTTATTACAAGTTAAACTTTGTAACACGTCGAAATACGTACCTACTTCTTTATTTTTGCCGAAATCAATTTGTACAAAATTTTATGCAAATATGCCCTAAGAACAAAATTGTCCTTACAAATTTTATCCCCTATTTCATCCTCTTGGGTGGTAAATTTTGAAAAATTCTTAGCCTAGATGCCTATGTCAAACACAAAATTTTCATCACTTTTATCACCTTATAGCAAGAATTGTAGAAAACTGGGTAATAATCACTTGGCAAAAAACGATTAATAAAATCGTAATTTGTCATATTATTCATTTTACAAGTAAAGGCGTTGTTTAAATATTTGACACTTAAATTTACTTGTTAAAAAAAGTCCCTATGACAAATGAGTATTTAGTTAATTTAGCTAAGTAAAACTACATTTGTTAATATTTTTTGATAAATTACATCAATGGACATGTGTTTTATTCACAAAATTTATAGTAGACCGCCTCGTTGGTCGAGTGGCTAGATTTCTACATTTCCGGGTCTGGGTGTTTATTAAATTTATTCTGTTATCTGTTAAGTATTTCCATGTATTAGTATAGTTGACTTACACCAATAACAAAAGTATATAATTTGCTTACATTGGGGTTAGATACTATTTGTGTAACTTGTCCAGGGATATTTATTTATCTCTTTATTTATTTTTAAAATGAAAAAACTGTGTGTGTTTACTTATGTACACGCGTTAGAAGTTATACTTCTTCGGCGTAATAAGATAAAAATCTTTTTAAAAATTTTATCTTTTGCCTTATTTAATATTTGTAGACAAAATGACACTAACCATAGAAATAAAGAAATATTGTGAATACAGTTGTCAGTTCTCACGCAAACATACGTAGATGTCCTTACTTTTACTTTGTTGGTACCTTTTTTTGAAAAACTAAAATGTTATCTATAGCTAACTTCATCATGTCGGTTTTTCGTGACGGTGTGCGCGCGCATCGTAAAAATTTACCCTCATCATTTTTTCCTAATGTGCCAAAAGAAGTATAACTTCAATAAATAATAAGATATAAACAGGTTATTCCGATAATACTTTTATTATTGCATTTATTGCACATTTCAATATTTTTTACTGCATGTACCTAGTTGTGAAAATGAACGATAATAAAAAAAGGTCGAGGTTAATGGAAAGGTATATTTTTAACATTTCAGTTGAACTGGTAATTATTTCAACAATTTCACTTCTAAATAATTTTCTTTTAACCTGTCTTTTTTTGAAGAAGAAAAAGATCAGTATCGACTCATATAGGTTAGGTTAGAACATGAACCACACGCAGCGTGTAGATTTAGAGCTGATTTTATCTATCATTTTAAATACCGATTTTAGTAAAACTAAGTTTAGTGTAAACTTGTTTAATGGTCAGTTTTGATATCGTGCATAAGCTCTTGCAAATACACTTTTAAAATTGTACTCTTATCTCCATCCCCTGAGAATCTACTTACAACGTAAGAAAGTTTAATAGTAAAATATTTACGATAAATAATATTTCTTTGACCGTAAAATAGGCATTATTGACAATCTTGATTATTACCTGAACGCGTTTTAAGTTGATCGCGTTTAAAGTTAACGGTGAAACCTAGCCCTAATGTGTCATCATTCCAATAAAGTGCAAATACCCGATCTGTTTTTATGTAGGTGTACAAGGTAACGAATCTGACCTGAAATGACAGTACTACTGTAAATTGATACCTATAGATAATTATTTTGCTATTTACAGTTATTATTTTATTAACGAACACTTAGACATATTATGACTTCTGGTATATATATGAATTTGTTAAATATATCAATTGGTGAAATGAACAATATCAAATTAACACTTTTAATTTAATATATTTTTATTACGAAGTAGTTGCGATTTGAATAATTATGTAAAATGGTAGGTACATTTGCAAAGTGTTTTTGAAGTAAAAAGTTTGTAAATCTATGATAAACTAATATTTCTTTACATTATAACAAAAACATTAATGAACCGTCCGTAAGAAGTCGATATTAAGAAATAAAAACATAAAAATTTGTAATATTTGCTGTATAAGTTTTATGATTATGGTCCATATAATTTACATTTTCACATGCCTCCAAATTAAATTTTAAACGAAATCCAACAAAAATATTGACACGAAATAAAAAAATATACTTTATCTTATGACAAAGCCTATCAAATTTCGTATTTGCATAATTATCACATTGTAATAAAGCAAGAAGATATCTGGGAGGTCAAATTTTGGATTGAAATAGTTATTACTAACATGCCACAGAGTCGCAGACCTAAATCCACAGCTACCTTTATAATTGGTTCGGTGGAGTACTCTCAGAGCTAGCAGTCGTGTGAAATATAGGTCATACTATGTTGATTCTCGGTTCATATTTATATGTAAATGAGTTTCAGTCTGAGTTATACTAGTTGTCGTTTAAATAATAAATAAGATCGGTATTTGATACTTACAGGGCAAGTTGTGTTCTTGTGATTCATGTGTTTTAATAAAACAACTTCGCTATCCTGAAGTTAAAGAAAAAAAGCTATTTTGACAGGACTAAAAAAGTAAAAAACTAAAAAACTAAAAAAGTGGATCAATACACCACGGAGGTAACTACCTCCGTGGTGTATCAGCTTCGGACTTATTTTCTTAAGGTCCTGTGTTCGACCTGTTCAGGGCAAACCATTAAATTATAAACTGTCATAAACATTCAAGTATCGGCATAAATCTAAAGAACTGATTGGCCCTAATAATGTGTTACGAACTGGTGGCATATTTAGCTGTCCTTATGTATAACTAGCTGCCCGTCCCAACTTAGCAGGGGTATATTATAAACTAACGCATGTTTATAATCTTACAATATATTACATGTACATACCTCATTGGTTCTTTTTAATGAGTATTAATAAATCTTCTTCAATTTAATGTTTAGTATTTGTGTTTATATCATTGGCACAGACCAATTCCTGAAGAAGACGAAGCTTACAAACAAGCTGGTGGTTCACCAGTTTGCTTCAGTGTAAAATAAAGTTTTACACATATTACATAATATAATATCGTGCAAAATTTCGTGTCGTAATGTGTATCTAATTATTTAAGATAATAGAATAGAATATAATAAAAATAGCTCTGTAGATTGCCTCATCTACATTAAAAAAAGTATAAAATACACTAAAAATAATATGAAAACTAAAAGGTCGTAGACAACGGTAATAGCGAATTATACTAATGATAATTGCTAAAGCTTGTAAGAATGGATGGATTTTTGATACTCTTTTACGCACAAACTACTGGACGTCAGTGATAAAAATCATAGTCAATTTTAATTATAAGTTATTCAATATACATGATTAAAATACGATATTCAAATATTAATTATGTTCTATTGTTAATTATCTTTTTGCCATCTTCATTTACAAAGACCAACTTGTTGCCAAACATTTTGAATATAGTTTGTGCGGTATCGGTGAACTTTTATCGTTAACATTATTTTTGTATGTGTATGTCAAGTGTATGGTAGTATGAGTAATATTTTGTTTATAATACAATACAATACAATAACTCTTTATTGTGCACCAAATACAGATAAATTACAAATACATCAAATAAAACTTAAATTATAAGATACACAAAGGCGGCCTTATCGCCAAATCAGCGATCTCTTCCAGGCAACCCATGTATGGAACATGTTTAACAGAATACTGTGTAATGGTGCTCTTAAAAATATAAAAATGCATCTACTAATAGATAAAATAAATCATCCTAAAAGCAGAAACCTGTTTTAATTATAGGTATTAGAATTTACAACGAGCAATATAAGTATTGATCACAGTGAACGCAGAAAGTGACGCTTTAACATACTTTTGAAAATATTAATATTTGGAGCTCTCCTGATATCTATGGGAAGAGAA
>NJDD01001399.1:64225-137500 GCA_002245505.1 Calephelis nemesis | reverse complement strand
TTAAAAGCAGCTTATTAACCTATTTCTTTTTTTGAGTTGTTCAGAAAGGTATTCATTTTATGGTTGACTGTTTTTATGAGCGTTTATTAATAGGAAGCGCCGTTATGAACTTTAATTACAAACCACATTACCAACTTTGTAAACAAGTACATTCACATTTCCGCTGGAAACAGAATTGTATTACTCTATATAATGGAACTAGAAACTCGCACAGCTACGTTAAGTCGCGAAAGCTTAGCGATGAAACTATTCAGAATTTTATGTCTCTGGTAAAGTATTTTAAGTGGTTAGTGCAGCGAGTATTTGTTCATTCATAGAGAAAAGTCCTTCCACGGCATTCTCTAACAGTTCTTTATAAATTCTTTGAATTTATAGTGAACTAATAATTTGAATGCATGGAATCTACTTTTGATAAAGTTTGCTTTCTGAATGCGTTTATATCTCAGATTTTTCTCTTATAACAAAAAAAATATTTTGGAATATTTATTAAAGTCTTTGTACTACTGTTGTTTTATAACTTTTAGCATATCGATAAGGGCATAATAGATACTGTAGATGTAGATGTAGGTGCACTTTCTTGACAGCTCACATTTTGGAAATATCAATTTTAGAAATTTTTGAGCGCCACCTCTCTACGGTCTTAAGTAACCACTTAGTATGTCCTATTTCTATGCAATGGAAACAATAGAAACGTCATAATTAATCGAAATAAAACTGCAGAAATCGACTTAATAACTATTTCACTTCACACGTCGCGATGTGTTAATTATTTTTTTGAAAGATAAAAAATGGTTCTGAAATAATAATTGGTTAAAAATATGCATTATCAAGCATAACTTAAAAACCATTTCGGATGATGATAAAATTCGTATGGGGAGGGCTACGGAATCTTATTCATTAAAACCGGTTGGCTATTGACGTAGTAATCTCGTAACAAACATATAACCGAGCAGTAGAATCGAGAACATTCTTTTTTAAGTCGGTAAACAATGGCTGCGACATTGATAAGGCCAAATAAAAACTCATCACAGAAATCAATCAAGCAAGGTTTTTCCGATTTTAAAAAATATTTCATGAACTTGTACATTTAAAATTTAACACGAAAGAGAGCAGTGAGGCAGCAATATACTAAAACAAAAATTATTAAACTGGAATGCCAGCGCTACAAAAACTTCTAACTAGGGCAAGAACTCACTCATGTTGATACGGTCCGAGTAAATATTTATTATGTCTAACATCTTGGATCAATTCATAGAAGAAAACGTGATCAGAGTGTTGGATTTTGTAGTAGATTTAGTATAACATTCAAATCTCGTATCGTGTGTAATGAATAAGTAATTATATAAGTAAGTATATTCACGGCCATATCTACGAAAGGTTAGGTAGAGGCATAACCAGGGCACCCACGATTAGTCGAAGACATTTTATTGAATCAGGCGTTACTTTGCGGAAATCCATTGTAACAGATGTAAAATAAGCCTTTATTTTGCTAATTCCGCGTAAGCAGTGTAACTTTTGTGGCAAATAATCCTCCAAACGACACAGAGTGTGACAAGCCTGGTGGGAACGTCAGTTAGGCTTGTCACACTCTGTATCGTTTAGGATTATTTGTCACAACAGTTATACTGCTTACGCGGAATTAGCAAGATAAAGGCTTATTTTACATCTGTTAGTCGAAGACACTTATTCTCACAATGTGATAGATCGCAAGCCTATCGTCAACCGGACACATATCAAATCCCGAGCAACACTTTTTTATTAGAAAATTGGAAATATCACATTTTCTTGTCGTTGCCCGACCCGGGGTTCGAAAATAGGACCTCATGAAGTCAAATCCAATACTGGGACCGCTAGACCACAGAGGCGATCAAGAATTAAATTATGTAATTTCGCTTCTTTGGTCTAGTGGTTCAGTTGATGGACTTGACTGCGTGAGGTCCTGGGTTCGATTCCCGGGTCGGGCAACTAAACAAAAAGTTGGTTTTTCTAATTTTCTGATAAAAAAAATGTTGGTCGAGATTGGATATGTGCCCGGTTAGCAATAGGCTTGCCACCTATCACATTGTGGGTATTAGTGTCTTCGACTAATCGTGAGTGCCATGGTGTGCCTCTGCCTACCTCTTCGGGGATATGGGCGTGAAGATACTGTTACTGTTATTTGTAAATAAAAAAAAAACTGTTTGCAAAAATGTATTTCCGAGTTTCAGAATATAAAGCAAAAGCATCACACGTTAAAACTTCAATAGGTTTCAATTTATCCGAAACATTTAAGTACATCCATATTTTATGTTGGATAACAGATTGATATAAAGTTTTTATTGCGTGAAAGCTGAGAGCAATCCATCGTTCAAATATATCGCGTGAATGGTTTTTGACGATAATATAAGCCGCGATACTTTTGTATTATCTTTGTTTTGAATTTTTAAATTACACCTGGTTATATTTTTACTAGCCAACCTACCGAGCTTTGTATCGGTACTAATTACAGTTTGTATGGATTAAAGCATTGGTTTTTCCTTTTCCCAGAACAAATTGATATATACAACGAACAAGCGAGCAATATGAAATTCAGCTTTCTATCATCATGATATTAATGTTAAGCAGGTTTATTCACCGACACTCAGCGACGTCAAAAATTTCAAGACCGACGTTTTCTATACAAAATTGTAACTTAATGGCATATTAAATTTTAGTTGGTATTTCTAAGTGCGACAGCTAGTCTGAATTACTTATCTCATCTGATTGAAAGTGAAAAGAGGGTTGGAAGTGGAATCATACTTAACTAGGAGATGACTTTACTTTTCAGCATAATGCTTTAAAAATACGTTCTCAGGTAAAAACTGCATTTCTCAGCCATTCGAGTAATACAAAAGAAAATATTTTTTTAGAGTAGGCAGACCATCTAACGATATTAATAGATGAATAAGTTCTCAGACTTTTAAAATCGTCTCTGATCTGGTGTTGCTGTTTACTACAAAAACTACCGGGTACGATACCTGGGTCAAGCTAAGTGTTTTTTTTTTTTTTCAATCTATGTTTATAATTAAACTGTAGAGATATTAATTCTAAGGTTTCTGATTTTAAAATGTCTTTCTATATGTCTGTTTGTATGATGATCGCATTTCAAACCGAATATACTGAACCGATGGTAACAAAAATTGCCTTGTAGAAATTTTATGTTCCAATAAAGGTTATAAGGTACTTTTCATTCCAAGCAATGTAGAGGTTTCCGCGGTTTTATTTTTATTTTTTTTATACGAGAAGAGGCAAACGAGCAAGTGTGTCACCTGATGGAAAGTGATCACCTCCGCCCACGGGCATCCGCAACACCAGGAGTATCACAAATACGTTGCTGACCTTTAAGGAATGAGTACGCTCTTTTCTTGAAGGTCCCTAACTCAAAATTGTTTGGGAATACCGCCCTCGGTAACTGATTCTACAAAGGTGTTGTGCGAGGTAATAAATGACTTCGGAATCGCATAGTTGTAGATCGCCACGCATCAAGATGGTAGGCATAATACTTTAAACTCGGTCGCGAAATCCGAAGGTGGAAATAAGCGGCTGGAATTAAACCAAACAACTCCTCAGAACATTTCCCATGATAGATGCGGTAGAAAACATTGAGGGACCCAACATCTCTACGCAGCGCCAAGGGATCAAGCCGATTGGTAATTGCCCGTTCATTGACAGTTCGAATTGCTCTCCGTTGAATGCGGTCAAACGGAAGGAGCTGGTAATGTGGAGCCCCTGCCCAGAGTTGAGAACAGTACTCCATATTAGGTCGAATTTGCGCTTTGTATAGTTGTAAGCGATGGGTCGGCACGAAATACTGTCTCGCTTTACTAAGCACACCAAGTTTTTTAGAGGCTATTTTAGCTTTCTCCTCTAGATGACCACGAAATTGAACATCACTCGAAATGTCATTGCCAAGTATACAAATGCAGGCTGTGGCAGTAAGGGAAACGCTCTCAAATCGAGGAGATGCGACGAAGAGAATCTTTTTAGCGGAAAACGCGCAAACTTGTGTCTTGCTAGGGTTAAATTGCACCAGATTTTGCTGACCCCAAATTTCATTCATTAATTTCAGACACAAGTTGGTTCCGGCTCTCAATAACATGATGCCGAGATATATTATGATGGTCAAAGTATAAGGCTTCCCCAGTAGTGTCGTCTGCAAAGCAATGAGTGTAATAAATAGGCTGAAAATCAAAATGTTAATTGGAACATAATTATTTAGCACGTAGTTCAAATTAATTAATGTGTTTATTGACTTGTAGTGCTTAAGATCTAGAGGGTTTTGATATTGCAATCGTAGTACTTAAGTCCTAAGTTTTGTAGATTAGAAATGACAGACATAATCATACTGAATATAAAGAGAAATAACTAGAAATTTTGATTGTAGAGAAACTGATCGAACGAACTGGTTATTTTACTCATAAACAAATCTTATCGGCAAGTCCCCCTGAAGACAGATAATATCAAGTGTTAAGTAAAAAACAACATTGGATTGGATAAATATATAGTGAGCACAAGATTTTCCACTTGTAATAGGTTGTGGGACAATGTACCTTAGTCTAATCGTGGGTGCCAGGTACTTGTACTTCTACCAATCTCTTTGAAATACAGAAGTAATGGTATAGGGAACAACTTTTGAAATACTTTTGGTAGTAAGTGAACACAACTGGCCAAAGTTATGACCAGGCCCTAAGCGCAGCGACCTTATAACAACTTATAACCAGCCTCTTTCCTTCCCATCAGTTCTACTTTCAGAATAATATAAGGAAGAAGATAATCCTTTAAAAACCGGTCGCAGAATTTTTCGCCTAAAACTTACGCATTTGTGAAATCGGAACGAGCAAAGATTATTACTAAAAACGTGGAAACCCGAATTGATAAAGCAACAGAATAGTGGTCATGTATACATCGGCGCATTATCAAACTAACCACATATCCAGCGCCAGATTACCCACTCTATCAACCCGTCAACTCTCCAAGATACAGGAATCTAGGAGCGAATCTAGAAACCTGGTCCATCCGAAATTTGTCTACGACTTCAACATGATTGGCCAAGAATAGTCACGGTGGTATTGATCTCCTTGTATCAATGACTATGACAGTCACAGCATAAGTTACAAGAAAACCATTTCTTGCCTCTTAAGTTGTATTTAGCACTAAAACATATTCTTCTATTAGAGTTAACGCCTCTTTCTTCGAAGGACAAGCATATACGTCTAATTCTACGAGCCACCTGCATTGCTCAGGATCAATTTCCGACAAGGGCAGGTATTTGTGTGATGAACATTTAAATGTTTTCACATCCGGTTCTAGGCGTTTATTAGTCTGGGATATCTTTAAGTATTTCTATGTATTAGAATCGTTGACTTACACCCATAATACAACCATAATATACCTAATTTGATTACGTAAACTTAGATTCAATTTGTGTAGCTTGTCCATGAATATTTATTTATCAATTAATTATTCTTAGGATACTAGAATCTAAGTGGAACAATCGTTATCAAAGAAAAGTATAATGCAACCAAATTATAGTTTCTATACTTCTTATCGTTGGTGCTTGGTGGAATTCCATTCTTAAAACAATTTATTCACAACACTTGTACTTTCCACAATATATTTTTTATTTTAATAGTTAAGCAAAGCGGTTTCGCTATTCAAAGATCATCAGGGCTATATAAAACTTAAGTAACAACCTTATATATACTGAAACTATAAAAATAAAAAAAAAATATGTTCTGAAAAGTACAAGTGCACAACATAGATTGTTTCATCCTGATTATTAGCTAGATTTATACTTTGTTGCATAATTTTCTAGAACAGATAATATAAACAGACGTATAGTTAGCATTTCCGAAACAATATAAGCATTTTCATTCCTATTCAATGTGGAAAACATATTTCATACAGTTGGAATGAGTCCAAAGGATATTTGGAGCACTGCGAATCTGTCATGTGAAACTGCCACAGCGTAAACAAAGTCGGTCAGAAACAATACTTCATACAGTAAATAGGACCGAGATAAATATTTACTTGTTTAATAGCATAAAAAGTACACTTTGATTTTTGTAACGGAGAACATTACCTATACAGTGGGAAATTTGATTAAGCCGACGAAAACACTTAAGAAGTTCCCAATTCGATGTATATGTTCTTTTATTTTATACTGGGGATCCGCTCCGGCTTTGCAAGGGTATAAAATATACATACAAACCTTTCTCTTCAATCACTTTATCTACTAAAAAAACCGCTTCAAATCCGTTGCGTAGTTTTAAAGATTTAAGCATACAAAGGGTATGACAGAGGACAGAGGAAGCGACTTTATTTTATTTATGTTATGTTAGACCATGCATACATTTCTACGTTGATCTTACTTTTTTATTTGATAATAAACATCCCTGGATAAGTTACACAAATTAAATCTAACCTCAAAAATAAGCGTAATATTAGCTCGAATTATGGAAAACTGTTAACGATACTAATACACAGAAATACTAAAATAAATACCAGAATAAATTTAATAAACACCCCGACTCAGGAAAATTCATCATATACACGCCTGACCCCTGTCGGGAATCGAATTCTGGTATATAATTTATACAACTAGCAACGATTACCCCCGTGTTGTCCGCGCTCCTTTGCTTAATAGACCATCTGCCTTGGAATCGAATTCGATTTCGGTCGAGTTAAACATATACGCTAACCCCTCGACTAACGAGGTGGACAAATTATTGGATATAACATACCCCAAAGTGATGATAGTGATCTAATATAATTTTTAAGACCATGTATTTATTGTTTATTTAGATATACTTTATACCGTCAATTTTTTTCCCTAAACATGAGAGTAAGATAAATGTGATCGAAATAAGAGCGCTACGAAAAATTTGGTGCGTAACGCTCGCTGACCGCATTCTTAACGGTGAGATCTGAGAAAGAGTGAAATAAAGTGTTGGTATTACAATGAGAAAGGACATGCTCCGTTGGTTTTTTTGTGTGAAAAGAATGACAAAGAAAATATTAACAAAGCAGATATACCATGCCAAAGTTAATGGATGTAGGTACCCGGAGAGACCTCAATAATCTTCGAAACCGGTGTCTTTGCATGAAAGTGGTAATGAATGTGGAGGAAGAGATAAAGGGATAGGCTTATTTTTATGATATTGAAAGGCAAACAAGCAGATGAATTTCCTTTGTAAGAAATTCACGCCGCCTAGAGACTTTAAGGGGGGTAATGAAACGTTGCCAACCTGATGCAAAAGTAAATGTACTGGCTATCTTATCCTCCAAACCGGAACACGTCAATGGCAAGGACTAACGTTATTGCGGCAGGAATAGGCAAGGCGGTGGTGCCAATCAAGACGAGTTAAGCCTATGCTCGCCTTTACGAGCCACCTATAGGAGGGCAGATGGTCTATTCTGCAAAGGAGCCCGGACCAACACGGGGATAGTAGTTGTTAGTTGTAAAATTTCTTCAATATGTATTAAAAGCATTTATTTTCATTTACCTGTTTCTTTGTACGTTTGTTCGTATAATATAAACATTGGGACTTAATTTTGAACTTTACCTGATTGACCTAAATTTGTATTACACCTGTAGTTCCGATAACAATGCAATTACGCATTATCACTATTAGTATCAAACTGAAACGGCCGCCGCAACAAAATGGCAGATTTAATATTTTTGCACAATTCTTGCTGCGTAACAAATGAAATTGTTTAAATTGTAGAATTTAATATAAAATTGCAAATTAAGACGAGTTATTTTTTGAGAGAAAGGTTAAAATTAAAAACAAGCAATGTACATAGTTATTTACTTATGAATTTCATTTAAATGAAAAGATTAGTTAATTTAGTGGCATTGTGTTCAGTTTTAGTGCACAAGTGAAGAAATTAGAGTATCATGTGTTTTCTCGGTGCCGCCAAAAAGCTACAGTTTAAACTATGTTTAACTGTGACTACTTACGCAGTATATTTGTGCTCGTATAACCAAATAGGTAGGCAGATATAAAACCGAAGCACCCACGTACATGTCGCCAACCGGGTACATATTCAATCGCAGGCAAAGTAAGTTTTAAAAGAAAATTGAAAAGAACATTTTCTTTGTGTTGCCCGATTCCAGTAATCGAATCCAGGACCTTAAGTCAAGCCTAATACCACTAGACTGTAGAGGCGATAGCAGATATTTAAGTGTAAGGGCACATTGACTTATTACGCTGCGTTGCGTCGCGTCGTTGCAATGAAGATTGTTGATTAGGCATATGAATAGGGACTAATCAAGCCTTGCCTTAAAGGAATGAAAGGGATTGTTATCGTATCGCCTCGATCCGTTCTTTATTGCTTGTACGAAACTCCATACTGCAAAGCAAACTAATCGGGAACGTAACGTAATCACGATAACAGTCCCGCGGTCGGCGAGCCGTTAACGCAGTATCGTTTAGCCGTTAACGCGGTGTCGTTTAGGCGTAGCCGAGTTTATGTACAGGAGCTGCTGAAACTGTTTGGTTACGTGCATACGTTAAGTTGACGCCTGGTTGACGGCGATGCGAAAGACGATACGGTGACGATTCCTTTCCTAGTTAATATGTGTGCTGAGACCTTAAGTCGTATTTTAAATAACTTTAGCTCGATTTTGCACATCGGATAATAACTTGGTGCAAACTAAACTTTACTTACGCCCACGCTCATACCAAACAAATTAAATCCATTAAAAGTTTATTCTCAGAAACATTTTAATTAACTTATTTATGACCATCCAACTTGTGTTCGAAAGTATTCCGTAACATTACAATCGTATCATGCGATAGTTTACCGAACTGTAGTTCAAGAACTAGACCGAGACTCCGATTGTGTCCCCAGGTAACAAACGGCAAACATTTTTAAACTGTCGCGTCTGAACGTATCTTCTAAGCACTTAGATTGAATTCTTTGTTCGTTCTTTCTTTCGATTTCAGAACAATTTTATAAGTTTGATAGCATCAAGCGATTTAAAGGTGATATCGAAAGTGAATAAAATTGTTTCTCAACTTACCCCGGTTGAATATGTTTAGATGTATTGAAATAGAAATATTCGTTGTGTATACAATTTTGAAATAACAAGGAAAACAAGAATGTAGATTTTTTACTTAATATATTCACACCCGTGTCTCGGAAGGCGTCTGCAGAGGCACAACCACAAGAATAATAATGAGAATACATGTATTTATTTCACGTGAACCTTACAAAGGTTTATATGATTTGAAAGGTTTTGTGAAAAGGTTGTTGGTGTTAATAAATTATATATAATATATATAACAATAATTAATAAAATTTGCCATAAGGTACCACTAAGAACCCACTGTCTCAAACCATATTATACACTATTTGCTGTGCCCCCTTTTAGAACAAATGCTGGTAAACGCTTACCTATTTTCAAGCTTGTTGCCTCACATAACAATAACTTTAGTAATATAGATATTTTAACATATAGTATTTTAATATTTAAGAAAAAATGTCTAAATATATTGAAATAAAAATATCAGCGGAAATAGTTTGAATTTAAAAAAGTATCCAATATTGTATTATCATTAAAGATAATAAACTAAGCTTAAATTCTCTCCACATTTTAGACCGCTCTGAACTTATTCATGTACAGCAATCGGTGGACAGAGTCGTCAGTGATACTTTAATAATATATTTTAAGTAAACAGAAAAAAAACCGTCAGCGAGACACGAAAGGGTGCAGTTTCAAATCCTCTTTGAATTCCTTATTAAAATATTTTGAAAATATAATATAAATACTTACAGATTACCTACCTTTATTGTACTTCCTAAGTACATAGTACAATTAACATAATTAAATAGTAAGTTTGAAAGTGCTAAAAAGGATATCGAACTAAGAACGAATATCTTAATTATTTTTTTGAAACTGTTTAATTATTGAATTGTGAAAAAAGAGCTTATAAAAATAACCTCTCCCCGACCTCATGTTAGTCTAGTTCCAATGAGTAGAAGTGACCATCCTCGTCTGTAACAAGCAGCTCGAAAGAGGCAATCACAGTTTCATACGAGTATATAAGTTACTGCTGGCACAGCAATGCAACTTGCCCGGGTAGGGATTCACCGTTTACGTACTCCTGCTGCCATAAGGACCATGTACTGTTCAGGTTCAAAGGATAGGGTAGCCAGCAGACTTGCTAAATAGGCCTATGATAGAACAAGCAGTTCTCCGCGGTGCACCAATAACATCTATGGTGTCTATAGGCCACGGTTATGTCTTACCATCAAGGGAGTCGTGTGTTTTTTCACAGATCTCTCAAAAGAGAAACGCTCTGCTTTGTGTCTTTTAGATAAACGGCCTACATTTTTTTAATAACTCAAACAACAAAAGCTAACAAAAATTATTTTAGTATTTACTAAGAGCCCTTGTTCTGAACCACTTGAAATTTTCTCTCAGATAAAGCATTATTTTCAAGTTAGGTCGAGAAAGTACAAGCCTTGAAATGTTAAATTTTGAAAGCAGCTGGTCTATTCAATCCTATTTTAATTTGACAAAATTTGCGGGGACGTAATTCCATAACCAAGTTATAATTTTCTGTAACAACAGGCCGTTGTTATTATTAAATTAATAATTAATTACCTAAGGGAAATGGAGCTTTCTCATAAAACCTTCTAATAAGTATTATATGAGAGATAATTAATTATGTCCAATGAAAGCGTCGTACTCGTAGTATGTTCAAAGAAATATAAAGAAAACTGCCTCTTTTGATATTTTTTCAGTGGGTTTTTAGAATTTCTCTTGAATGTTGTGTTCATTGTTTGGCCTTGTTGTAAATAGGTTATATAAATAGTAGTTTATTCTGTGTTATCTCAGGCTTTAGGCTCATTTAAAACAATGAATAAGTAATGGCAAAGGTAGGTATGATGTAAGGAATGGTGGAACAATACAAACAATTATTTTGTGTTCAGATAAATCTTTTATTTTCATCATCTGACGCGGTTTTGCAAAGACCAAGAGGTTTCATTTTAAAGATTAGGTATAGCCGGCAATCCTTCCAGACAGCCAACACATTTCGGGATACCAGTCGACAATAGCCTTTTCATAGAGTTGATTCCATTATGAAAAATTATTCTTTATTGTCATTCAATATAAAAAAATATTAATCAGAAATACCGCCTTACCTATTCTTGCCGCGATAACGGTTCTGTCATGTTCTGGCCGAGAGATATTTTTTATCAGAGATTATTATCATTGAAGCATTAATACTAGCTCTTTCTCACGTTTGAGTGTCAAAACCCAGGTAAGGTCCTAATTTTACTTCCGAACTGCGCGGGGTGTTTGCCATTCCAGGAATTCATTGATTAATACATCGTATTTCGCAATATTCTTTGGAACACTACAAAAGGAGACAACAGACATTGTTTTGTCAAAAAATGAGTAAAACGATGATATGAGCAACTGTCAACTGTATTACTTCGTCCGGAAACACTGTAATAAACTTATTTTCGAGACGAAATGTAACAGCAACAATATTTCAACCACTATCCTGATTTCTGGAATAAGACAGCAGTAAGTACTGACGTTATGGTGGTATAAATAGATACGCAGTTTTTACAAAATCTTTTACCTAAACCAAGAAAGAAAATACTCTTGATCAAGTTGTAACTAACAAACTAAAACTTACTTTGCACTGAGTGCTTGGAAAGACTTATGTTGGCCTGTGTTCTTATATAGAGCCGGCCTTAAAGATAATATTTGGATATTCAATATTTCCCCTCAAATATCCAACACGTTATTTGATATAACTATAATATAATATTCGTCCTTTTGGAACACCAGTATATTTGACTAAAGTTTCACCACTGTATTGGGTAATTTTGCTGAAAATTTAGTTTCCAGTTATTCCAAACCTTCGGGCTACGGTTTAACTTGTTTGTGTTTGTTTCGAAAATGTGTTTATATTAATAGCATAAGTTAAGGAAGTATTCATATCTAATAATGATTTATATATTTTTGACCAACTTAGAGAAGGGAGGGTAGGTATCGACTGTTATATTTTTTGAAAAGGTATGTTGACGCCCTTACCTACAACGAGTTAGGTACAGGTACAGTCAGGGTAGATTTAGATACTAACGACCACGTTCTTAGACAGTCCTATAGATTCACAATTCTGAGTACCCACCAAATGAGTTCATCATTACAGATGAAATTCACATTTTTTCTTTCTTTAAAATTTATAGAATATTACCCTAAGCACAGGTCAAGTGCTAAAATAAAAATACGTTGCGAGAAACGAAAGTTATGGCCATTCTAAAATGTGAATTTCATCTGTAATGATGAACTCATTTGGTGGGTACTCAGAATTGTGTATCTATAGGACATAACTACCCGCGTTAACGGGTTAGAAAGGAATTAAAAATTTCGCCACGGGACTTGAATCCTCAGTAGCTCAATTGGTTAGAGCATTCGTCGGCTTGAGACGAAAGGTTACGGGTTCAAATCCTGTCTGGGGCGAAATTTTTTCTTTCTTTAAAAAAAAATAATTATAAAATATAATATTGTTGATGGTTTTAGTATCGGTAACTAACACCCATAACACAATTTTGTTTACTATGAGATTAGTTAATTTCTGTTTATTATTTATTATTATGTTTATTAATTTAGTTTTCTTTTATTAATTAGAAGTTCATCTATTACGCATATAGAAATAAAAATAAAGAAAGAAAACATATATTGACAGACTACAACTTACCACACATCATTAAAAAAAACTAAAAAAATAACTTAACTCTAAACATACTCAACTTAATCAAATGATAAAATAAATATTAAAAATGTAGGTAGTAAAAATAAAATAATATACATATAGAGCGTGGTAACATTAGTACGCCAATAGAGAAAAGCTCACTATTTGTTGAGTTTTAATATTAATAATATCTCCCCGTGTTGGTCCGGGCTCCTTCGCAAAACAGACCATCTGCCTTTCTTGCCAGGAAGCTCGTAAAAAGTGAGCATAGGCTTATCATCACTAACACCGTGACATCTGACTAGGTGGTAGAGTTTCGCAGCGACTCGCCCGGATTGGTACCACCGCTTTACCTATTCCTGCCGCCATAACGTCATGACGTGTTCCGGTTCGGAGGGTAAGGTAGCCGGTAAACTTACTTTTGCTCAAGGCCTAACATCCTGACTTCAGGTTGGCAACGCACCATTACCATTTTTGGTGTCTCTAGGCGGCGTGAATTTCTTACCATCAGGAAATCCGTCTGCTTCTTTACCTTCCTATAATATAAAATATATATATATTAACATCCAACCTACATTTTATCTATACTACCTATATTTTTAATGCCAATTTTGAAATTTAAACTAATTTTAATTTCTTTTTAATTTTTACACGAAATATTCACTATAATAAAGTGACATTAAAATAAGAAAAAAGGCCAAGAGTTCAGGCTTCTTTTATCAATATTCACTCCTTTATTTAAAAATTAACCGTCACCAAAGTATCGCTTAAACCACCCTCTTTGTAACAGATCTTTTCGCTAAAAAATAAATTCGTCAATACCCGATATAAATATCTTAAAATACCCGCAATCGGTTCGATATTTCAATTTCCTCAAAGTTCTCTTTGTTTTCAAACAAACCAGATGTCAAGAGCTCTGCAAAGTCAATTCAACTTTCTGACGAGTGTATTATGATTTACACTTGTCGCTCTTATATTTTCTGTATATTCGGGCATTTGGACAAACGAAATATATCAATATTTATCGCCTATCATGAAATCTACAGCTTAAATAAGTAAATAAATATTCTTGGACAAGTTACACAAATTGAATCTAACCCTAAACTAAGCAAAAACTTATGCTGTGCTAGTCTATGATACTATTACATAGAAATACTTAAATAGTTACCACAGAATAAATTTAGAAAACACCCAAACCCGGTAATGCAGACATCTAAATGTTCATAACACTAATGCCCTGTCCTTATCCTGGGAATCGAACCCGAGCCTCGCAGTTGGTCAGTGTAGTTAGGCGTGTACGCTAGCTACTTGAGCAAAGAGGCGATCAATGTTTTAATCGGATTTTAAACAGTCGTACTTTCACCTCATTTTTGGGATAGCGTCAGTGCTCACCACTATCGCGTTTAGATTCAGAGGATAGAGGAGTCCAAAAGGAAATAAATATATTAATAATGATGACTAGTCCTTCTGACGACTATATCTGCCCAATACCTTACGCACAGTGTAGTGTTATGATAGCAAGAAAAAAAATGTGTTTTATTAGACAGCGACTAAGCAAACGCCTCTCTTTATGGTAAGAAGTAACCTTGACCTATAGACACCATACGTACTATTGGTGTATCGCTGTCTTATGACTACCGTATAAGCCTGATATGCAAGCCTACCGGCTATGTCATCTACTGCATCGGAACACAACAATGTTAAACACTGTCACCATGGTAGCAACAATAGGTAAGGCGGTGGATCCATACAAGCGCAAATTGCTGCAAAGGATTCTACTGCCAGTATTCTTAAGGTACCTAACCTATGCTCATCTTTTAGGAGCTGTTAACAGAAAGGAAGATATTCTATTTACTCTAAAACCCGGAGTAACACCAAGAAGTAAAGAGGGTGTTACTAATCTGAGAGAACAATTGCAGAATTAAAGTTAGTTGGTCCATCCTATTGAATATACTACCCGGACTGTAACGAAGAAGGTAAGGCGGTGTTACCAATATTGGAGTTGGAGAATTACCACATGTTTTGATTGTTTGCACCAGTGGGATTCAGAAATTTAAAATACGAAATTGTACCTAAAGTGAGGCAATGGGGTTGTCACAAATCCAAGCTGGAAACACCATCTAATTGCTTTTTTTTTGTTGCAGTGGGTCCTACACTTCTAGCCAAGTATCCTGTCATCATATTCATCCATGGAGAGTCATTTGAATGGAACTCCGGGAATGTATACGACGGCGCTGTCCTGGCCAGCTACGCGGGATTGGTGGTCATCACCATCAACTACCGTCTTGGGATATTAGGTATAAAACTATTTTAATATTAATATGTAACTCTCTTCTTTATGCATATTATGACATAACATAGCGAACAAGTCAGGCTCTCCTGATGGTTAGAGAAAACCACGAGCTAGCTTGGCGTCATAGATGTTACAGGTGCGTTACTTGTGGCCGGGATTTAAGAGCTATTATGCAAGTCTACCACCTACCCTACTCTTCAGTCCGGAAAATAAGACTGTCATCATATCAGGATTAGGTAAGACGGTAGATCCCTCCCAGTTCAAGTTCCTGAACAGTACTCTACCACCAGTGAGACATCTTATTGACGATAACTTATAAACATATGGCCGCTTCTTGTGACCTACCTGAAATTCTTTTCTAGTCTTTATACATTTTTTTTATGACTTAGTTTAAAAGCTAGTGTTTTTTTATAAATACCAAAAAACTTATTGGAGCCATTAACTTGGGTCTGACATTCTCTTTACATACAATAATTTATTGCAACCCTACCTCCTAAAATGGAATTCTACACTAATAAGTACTAACATAATGGCGTTAAAAAAAGTTACTGAAAATTCAAGAAAATTGTTGGAAAACTCAATAATCACTTCTTGAATATTGTACTGATTTCGATGAAATTCAGTACGAAGATTATTCAATGGCAAGTGTCAAACAAAGGACGCTGCTTATTACTTATTAAGGTTATAATGCTGCTTATTTCTTAATAATGATAATACATAGGCTAATTTTCATCAAGATGTATAAACGGGTAACCGGGACTAAACTCAATATCTTCAGTAGGTGGCTATTACAATACAATACAATAACTCTTTATTATGCACTAAATACAAATAAATCAAAAATACAATAAAATAACTTACACTAAGAAGATACACAAAGGCGGTCTTATCGCCAAGGCAGCGATCTCTTCCAGGCAACCCTAAAGTATGGAACAAGATTTAGCGAGATACTTTTTAATGGTACTCTTAAATATATAAAAATGCATCTAATACTAGACGTCACAAATTATTTGTAAAGCAGAAGCTTTCGAGAGGGAACTTGAAGAGTACAATTACCTCTGGCCCTGAGGAATTTTACCTCATTGTTACAAAACTTAAATCTCTTCTTTAAATAAATAGGCGCAAATGGATCAAAGAAAATGGAGTACAAAAGGGAGAGGATATGACAGTTACGGCGAATGTTGATAGTTGAAGGCAAAGTGCTTAGCTTCAGTTTTTGTATAACGTATGTTCACACCCATATCCCCGAAGAGGTAGGCAGAGGCATAACCAGGGCACCCAGGACTAGCCGTAGATACTAAGTCAAACAGTGTGATAAGTGGCAAGCCTATCGCTAACCTGGCACATATCCAATCCCGAGCAACGTTTTTTGTAGTAGAAACTAGTAAAAACCTGATATTTTTTTTGTCACCCGACCCAGAATTTGAACGTCATGGGCTCAAGAAATCAAGTCCAACACCTGAACCGCTAGACCACAGACGCGACAAATTTTTGATAGTTTTGATAAAATATTTGTGTTTGTATGAAAAGGATAATGAATGTGAAGGAAGCCAGATAGATTTGTCAGGATCGTGAGGTCTGGCACTCGATACTCTCTGCCTACCTCATAAGGGACTTGGCGGGAAGATATGTATGTTAATAAAATAATCTGAAAAGGAGACAAAATTCAATCTAAATTGATTTACCCAACTACGAAGATTCTCCGAGCTAACTGATTAGTAACAAGTTACCGTCGATCTAAAGTATTAGTTTATGGAACTTTTATTTTTCTTTGAGCTCAAACGTAATTATGCCCAGCTCCTGCGCGACGACTTCGTCACGTTTCATTAAATTTACTCTTGGAAAGTAATATAACATTTTTAATTAGGAATTCTTGTGATTTTAACATAATTGTTATTTTAACAATTATTTGCTTTTAGATTTGAGAAAAAAGCATAAACTTTTAATACAAGTTGAAAAACAAAAAAAAAGAAAACCTTGTTGTTACGAGTTTTTCTATATTTTCGTTATGCTTGTAATTCATGTTGTAAAAACACTAAACTAATTAATTTCTTAACTTAAAAAGGGGTTGCGCTCCGGGAGTACTGGCAAAAGTGAAAATTTGAATTTTAACTTTGCGGTTTTTTGATATTTCGGAATGGTTAGGGAATAATTTTGCACGAATTGCTTAGTTATCAGTATGAAAGTACTATTATTTATGTTTTATAATACAATATTCATTTATTGCCCTATACCCCCCATACACAAACATGACAACACCTACCTTACCTTCCAAACTGGAACACGTCATGACATTATGGCGGCAGGAATAGGTAAGGCGGTGGTACCAATCTGGATGAGTCGCTGCGAAACTGAGATTTTTTTAATTTAAGAGGTCAGCTAACAGGCACATGGCTGTGTTGACTGTAAGAAATAACTATGATCTACCCGGTACGGCACGAAAAATGACAGTCATCATGGCTGGAGAAGCAGTTAATGTGGTGGATCTGCGGTATCTTACTACCTTACTACCACAGTAAACTTCAAAATGAATAATAAAAAAACACAACCTAAAAAGGTTTTTCTTGTAAACTTTCTTTGCAAAAATATAAGCGCAGTGAAACAGAAAAAAACAGGTAACAAAAATAAATTTAAAAGAAACATACAGCTAGCTACGCACTAATAACATTTATGGTGTCTACAGACCATGGTTATCTCTTACTATTAGGAGAGCCGTGTGCTTGTTCGCTGATCTCTCACATAAAATAAATTGTGACTGAAAACTGTCAAAGCAATAAAGAAAGTATTGTATCACAACATTATATTTATCAGCCTCGTCTTTGCCTCTGCGAGTAATTAATTGAATGATTTGAAATTTTTTTTGTTTTGTCCATGTTAATTCTCTGATCTGATTTTTCTTATCTCATTCATGTCTGATAAAAACTGTGGAACATTTCGTCTAAATTAGTTAAATGTAGACAAAGATATTTTTGAATAAAGGTAGTGACTATCCGACAGTGTCAGTTTCGGTTTCGGCCATTTCCAGTCATAAAATCTAGTTTTGACTTCAGTTTTACTATAAAACTAGCTAGAGGTACGGCTCTGAAAAAATGTAGGTGAAAGTACACTACATTTAGTATCAATACAAGTTTGTAACATGTTCAAGTAAGTTTCGGTTTCAACCGAATCTGGTCTTAAGGTTAACACGTCGGTTTCGGTTTCGGTTTTTAGCTGAACAGCTAGTTTCGATCGGACGCAAATTTAAGGATAAAACAGTAATTTGCTATCAATCGAGCAAGGCATGTAGGATACTGTTCTAACATGATATTTCCTGAAAACGTAAGACCTTTTACAAGATAAGCATCGTATATGATAAAACATTTGTATTTTCTTAACCTATAGCATCTGGAAGTCAATATGTTTATTTGTTTATTGCAAAGATACAAGGAACAACGGTACCACTCGTTCAACTGAACCCATTGTTTTGATTGCATTTCTAACTTTATCTATTTATGCAGACCTCGTCTTTCGTAGATCTATTTTATTATTCACGACAGAACTATTCAACATATTGAAAAACAGTCTGTTTCTTCGGAATGTTAAATTCGTTTTTATGATACAAGATAGATCAAGCATTATTCTCTACCGGTCGGTAAAAGACTACCGATGACTTACTTACCATCTAATATGTTACTAATGAATCGTATGCATAATATCCCCAGAGTCTTAGACAATTTCTATTTGTCTTTGGATGTGAGAGTTGGGTGTGTGCGTGCGTGTCTTCGGAATATTAAATTCGTTTTTATGATATAAGATAGATCAAGCATTTTACTCTCCTAGTGGTAAAAGACTCCCGTTGACTTACTAACCATTTAATATATTACTAATTATGCATGCATAACATTCCCAGGATTTAAGGTCATAGTCTGGCGCAAAAAAATATTTTAAGTTTGATGTGTCAGTGTGTTAGAGTGTATGTATGTGTGCGTGTGCGTGTATATACTACGCATAACTTTTGATCAGATGACATAGATTTTGAAAACTGACGTCATCTATATGGTTAGAAGCTACTTTCATTATATTATACATTATACATTGGAGGTTATTTCAAATTTATAATTTAAGTTTCATTAAAGTTATACCTTTTATAGTATATATAATTTAATATATAATTTGCTGCTTGTAATATATAATTTGCATATATCTTCTTGGTAGGTGGGTATATAAGGGTATAGGAGACGGCACAGGAATTAAATCTTCGATAGGTCAAGTGGCTCTCGAGTATTTGTCAGCGAGAGACAAAATGACGCAGGTTCAAATCCTCTGTGAGGTTGTTTTTTATTTTACATTTAACTATGTAATCACACACATAAATGTATATGGAATATAACTGCCTACGTAATCAGTAAGAAAACAGACAAGCAAACAGAATTGGTGTTTGAGTTATTGTGATGTTACTTTAAGAAATGTTAGGAATCTATTGTTTTGTTGTGCATATCGCATTATTTGGAAAAGAAAATGAAATCGAAATGTACGATTTACAAATCCAAAAAGATAAGAGAGATGAGAGAGTTATAGGAAATAAGTTATGGAATCAATCAACAAAAACCTTGCGCTGATGCAAATGAAGAGATTACCTACAAGGCAACTAATACAGATTACTGCAATTAAGACCTATTTCTATGTCCAATACTGCTGACTCTAATGTACCGGCTTTTTTTTTTCAGAGAGTCAAATAACGAAGTCAAAATTAAAGAGAATTCGATACATTAGAGAGAGAGTCAGCAGTATTTTAAATAATAAAAGTAATATATATATAATGAAAGGTAAGTAATAAATATAATGAAAGGTATGGTTGCCGAGGAGTTTGTTTTGCCGTTTCTTCTCCTGTCTGGCTAGGTTTGGAAACGGTGGTAGTTTACGGTAGACAGGGTTAAATTCAATTATAGTTATTAAATGTTTTGGTAATAAATAATTAATCTAGTTATAAATATAAATAATTGGCTTAGAAGTTAAAGCATACGTACCTTATTAAATAATATTTTTTATAAATGTTAAAATATTTGCACACCAAAATATGATAGAATATGTTGATATACTTAAATATTTTTTAACATCTCATTTACACACATATTTCCGCAAATAAATAATTTTCTTTCTTTCTTTCTTTTAAAATGACATCAAGGCCTTTATTAGGAGTGTTACTAATATTGAAGCTTCGTGCTGTAATTATTTTCTGTCTGTCTTTAGTTTTTTGCGTTAGCGTTAGCATTTGCCATTAATTATTAGTTTTTAAAATTTGTATCAATTTACAAAAATGTGTTTAAATTGTTCAATTTTAGTCACACATCGTAAAAAAATGTGAGAGCATAAGTAAAGTGGTGGTAACGAGGAAATACACAATTCTCTTATTTTTTTATATATTTCACTTATGCACTTTTACTTGAAGATTGAAGTAATTGCCACCTAAATTAACTAATTTTATTCACAATATACACGACATTCAACGATTACGAAAAAACAACGACTATCTTCTTTCACGATGGCGCCAAAACTCATGCTACAGTTACTCAATTCGATATCGATTTAATAGATTCTTTTATAAAATTTCGTTTCACGCATTGGTTACAATACAACTTTGTTAGTAAATTTACTTAACTATAATAATGATAATTGCCATCTTTGATATGTATTTATTGGTAACAAGTGTATAAACGAAGGAATACGTAAAATTAGTAAATGGCAATAATAATAACTTGACTTTTTACAATTTAAATACACAACCAAACATTTTCTTTTCCATTCGTTTATTTTTGTTATTGCCACTTTTCGCTAGGCTGTTTATTTTTATTACTTGTAAACAGTTATGTGTGACACGGATAAATGAGATCTGTGACATGTGTCTTCTCAAAATAAAAATAGTGTAATCTATCACTACTACGAAGCCCTAGTTTCAAAGAATTCATTTATTTTTTTGCCTAGGTACTGTAACAAAATGTTATACGACATTCATTTTACAGTACATTCAGTCAATAGGCAGAGTCGAGATGATTGGGTGTTTAAAATAAATTGTTTGAAAAAAATTGGTTATGTAGTATCTTTTTTTTATATATATAAAAGAGGAGGCAAATGAGCAAGTGGGTCACCTGATGGAAAGTGATCACCTCCGCCCACGAACATCCGCAACACCAGGAGTATCACAGATGCGTTGACGACTTTTAAGGAATAAGTACGCTCTTTTCTTGAAGGTCACAAAGCCATAATTGTTTGGGAATACCGCCCTCGGTAACTGATTCCACAAAAGTGTTGTGCGGGGTAAGAAATGTCTCCGGAATCGCACAGTTGTAGATCGCCACGCATCAAGATGATGGGCATGATACTTTAAACTCTGACGCGATGTCCGAAAGTGGAAATCAGCGACTGAAATTAATTCACACAACTCAAAACATTCTCCATAACTAATGCGGTAGAAAACAGTGAGAAATACAAAAATATCTAATACATAAAATCTTCAATTTGTTGTAATAATGATTCCTCTTTTTGATTGTATACTTTTGTGTGTTTCATAAATGATAACTCGGTTATTAACAAATAAATTTTAATTATTTTTTTCAAATCTTATTTTCACCATAAAACAGTATATGAAAATTACAGAAACAGTTGAAAGATAAATATATAGACGTTACTCAAATTATATATATCTACCAAAAAACTTGTGTATAATTGGCAATTGTTATCTATACTAATAATAAGAAGGAAAGACTAGATTGTATGTTTTTAAATTTCTTTTACCATTGGAAGCCAGCATTATTTTTAATGAACAAAGGCTACTTTTTAAAGCGAGACAATGCTTCATTCCTACGGGACAACGTATAGTAAAAAATATCCTTCCATACCTACTTATCTATTTTTGAAGTAATACTTCTTTTGGCGCGTTAGAAAAATATGATGAGGGTAAATTTTTACGATGCGCGCGCACACCGTCACGAAAAACCGACATGATGAAGTTAGCTATAGATAACATTTTAGTTTTTTATAAAAAAATTAAAATTGGTATTTTTATTAAATATTAAATAAAGTTTATTCAACTAAATAACGCATTATAATTAAACTTTTAATGTATTAAATACCTTTTTTCTATGGTAAGTGTCATTTTGTCTACAAATGTAAAATAAGGCAAAATATAAAATTTTTAAAAATATTTTTATCTTATTACGCCGAAGAAGTATAACTTCTAACGCGTGTACATAAGTACACACACAGTTTTTTTACCATAGTTTCTAAGGGATAAACCGAGTAGGTTGAAATTTCATATAGGTATTTCATTATTTTCCTGTTTTATTTAAAAGTAAAATTGGACCTGATGGGTGGAGCTGACATAAGGAGAAAAGATTTCATTGGTCGTGTGTTTGTGTTTAATAGGCTCCAAAGCTATTGAACCGATTTAAAAAAAACATTTTACCATTAAAAGCAGACGTTATCGCTGATGAACATAGGCTACGTAATTTCTTTGAGAAATAATAATATTTGTCCACACTTACGAAGCTAAGACAGGCTGCTAGTTATATACATAAATACTTACCTACGTATACATACTTTACTTAAATATAAAAAATACCAAATACATGAAAATCATCAATTCCCCGTGTTGGTCCGGGCTCCTTTGTAGAATAGACCATCTGCCTTCCTGTGATAGGCAGCTCGTAAAAGGCGAGCATAGGCTTACCGTCACTAACGTCGTGACATTTGACTAGGTGGTAGAGTTTCGCAGCGACTTGCCCGGATTGGTACCACCGCCTTACCTATTCCTGCCGCCATAACGTCATGACGAGTTCATGTTTGGAGGGTAAGGTAGCCGGTAAACTTACTTTTGCTCGAGGCCTAACATCCCGGTCTCAGGTTGGCAACGCACCATTACCACTTTACACTTTGGTGTCTCTAGGCGGTGTAAATTTCTTACCATCAGGAAATCCGTCTGCTTGTTTGCCTTCCATTACCATAAAAAAAATATAGGAATGTATTGTCGCCTCTGTGGTCTAGCGATTCAGGTATTGGACTTGACTACATGAGGTCCCGGGTTCGAATCCCGGGTCGGGCAACACAAAGAAAATTTGGTTTTTCCAATTTTCTATTAAAAAAATTTTGCTCGCGATTGGATCGATGAATTGCCCGGTTGGCAATAGACTTTCCACCTATCATATTGTGGGACTTAGTGTCTGCGGCTAGTCGTGGGTGCCCTGGTTGTGCCTCTACCTACTTCTTCGTGGATTTTGGCGTGAAGATACTTTTTTTTATAGGAATAATTATTCCTGTTACTGGTTGTATCCTTTTTTGTTTTTTTTTTGATTTGATAAGTGATAGTTTATTAACAAACAAATTTTAATAATTTCTTTTTTAAGAAGGTATCACGATTACGAACTGGTCCTATTTAAACTATATCTTGACTCAATTCTTGATTTTCAGAGTTTTGTTTAATAACGCATACAACTTTTGCCTATCTATATTCGATCGCCTCGTTGGTCGAGTGGGTAGCTTATACGCCTAACTACACCGACTAGCCACGAGGTGCGGGTTCGAATCCCGACAGGGGCAGGCATTTGTGTGATGAACATTTTAGATGTTTGTATTTACAATTATTTAATGTTATTTAATTTAAATTTATTCGGGTATCTATTTAAGTCTTTCTATGATTAACACCAATAATACAAGCATATAATTTACTTACTTTGGTGTTAGATTCAATTTGTGTAACATGTCGAGAGATATTTATTTATTTATCTAGAAGAAAGTCGATGACGACTTTAATACGAGAAAGATATTTACTGTTTGTTTTAAATATAAAAAAAATGGACTGACATCTTGTGATAAACTGTGCTACAAACGAAATAATTCCTTAGATTAGAAATATCTCTTGAAAAAACAGGAAAATATACAAGATGAGAAAAAATATACCAAATCGTTCGTCCGATATATAAGAAAAATTTATGGAGGCCATTCTAATAACGCTACGGAAAGGAGAAATACATCCCGCCTGTCAATATAACGGTTTCGAAATATATATTTGTAGCTGTATGTCTATCAGGACAACTGAAATTTTCCCTTGGAGGAGTAATTTGTCATTTGGGCTGACATTGATACAAGTGTCAAGAAAATATACATTTTTTTAAGATAGTATGGGTAATGTAATGATAGTACATCTGGTTTTTTTAATTTATGAAACCTAACAAACACTAATGATACTAATAAGAAACAGCAGATATTTAAAGACATCATAATTACAAAGATACATCCCTCGGCTACGCCTGGAAGTTTAATGCCTTTTTTATGATATTGGAAGGCAAACAAACAGACGGATTTCCTGTTGGTAAGAAATTCACGTCTTAAGATGGTAATGATGCGTTGCCAACCTGAGGCCGGGATATTAGGCCTCGAGCGAAAGTAAGTTTACCGGCTACCTTACCCTCTGAACCGGAACAATTCATCGCGTTATGGCGGCAGGAATAGGTAAGGCTGTGGCACCAATCCTATCAAATTCTACCACTTTGCTTTTGTTGATCCGTTATTTATTTGATATTGGAACTTGACACTGCGATAATGGCAGGAACAGAGGCGGTGAATGAGTTTTGGTGCATTGAAAGAAAAAAATATCGAAGTTTTTTTTTATAATTATTTAATTTCGTGTTTAAATTGATTAAAATCAGTCAATGTTGAAGTTATATTGTACAAGTTTGTTCGGTGGTGAAACAAACAAAAGCGGTAGATGAAGTTTAGTGCATTGAAAGAAAAAATGTCGAAGTTTTTTTATAATTATTGAATTTCGTGTTTAAATTGATTGAAATTAGTCAAAGTTGAAGTTATCTTGTACAAGTTTCTTCGGTTAAAGGTTCGGTTCGGTGAAGTGATCATGAAGAAATTAGTGTATCGTTTTTCTCCTCTTTCCCGCTAAATCTCACTAATAGAGTGAGTAAGAAGGCCACTGGTTTACTCAAGACCCCGACATTGACGACTAATGACTTATTTAAATAATTTAAATAAAATTTAAATTTTACTTTTTTTGATTAATTTATTTTAATCAAATTACCCGATTTCATTAAATCGGGTATTATTTAATGCAAATTATAACTTGCCTGATGGCAAACGTTAGCGTTCACGCCAAAAGCTAAAAATTGGTGGTAAAATCAACGGTTTGACTGCATTCAGCGTAGAGTAACTCGAATTGTCCATGACCGGGCAATTACCAATTTGCTTGAATCTTTGGCGTTGCGTAGAAATGTTGGGTCCCTCAGTGTTTTCTACCGCATCTTTGATGGGGAATGCTATAAGGAGTTGTTTGATTTAACATCAGCCGCTGATTTTCACCTTCGGACATCGAAACAGAGTTTAATCATGCCCGTCATGTTGATGTGTGGCGATCTACAACTATGCGATTCCGAAGACATTTCTTACTCCGCACGACACCTTTGTGAAATCTGTTATCGAGGGTGGTATTCCCAAAGGATTATTACTTAGAAACCTTCAAGACACTCTCTTACCACCAGAAGAGGCGTGTGCTTCTTTGCTATCTTACCACATAAAAAATGAGCGAGCAATATCGAAGTAAGAAAAAAATGTGGTTGTGGAAATTTCATTTTCGGCGCTCTCACTTTAAAAACTGAAAGCGGAATGAAGATTCACGAAATAACAGTTTAGTTTTGGTTTTTAATACTGCAGCACCTGACATTGGCACATTCGTGCAAAACGATTGAAAGCCATATTTATACAGGAATAAGAAGACTAAGTACTGCAAGAACAAGTCGATGGCCTTTTAAAATTTCATTTTGAATCTGCCACTGAACACTTAATAACTTGTCCCTTCAAGAGAATAAATAACTTACTCGTTTATTCCAGAAAATGCGAGCTATTTCATAGTTTCAATCTTTATTAAAATATTGCGCTCAATAATAAATAACTCTAATATTGATAATGCGAAAGTTCATAAAAATATTTTACTAGCTGTACACCCGCAACTTCGTCAGATTTTATTTTCGTCTTATTTCTTTTGGGTGGTGCTTTTTTGAAAATAGTAGAGTTTGTTTGAATTCGGGTCAGTCATTACATGCATATCAAATTGAAGCAATATCACCACAACTTCGTCAGCTTTCATTCTCTTTTTAGTCCTTTTGGTGCTGATTTTTTGAAAATAGTGGAGTTTGTTTAAATTCAGGGCCTTAATTATATGTGTATTAAATTTAATCAAAATTTAATCATTAAATAAACATTAAGTGGTTTAACCATGAAAGCGTAACAAATAATAAGACTTTTTCATTTACTAAATTAGTAAAGTTATGTCAAGGCTTGAACCTCTGTTAAAATGAAATGTGTAAACTCATTATTGGGGAACTCATAATAATTGGAATATTGGTCCGATTCCTATTTGTCGCCTCTCTCTGCCTGATAGCTCATAAGTGAGAGTGTGTGTATAATGGAACTCCACCAAGTGCCGATGATGAAGAATATAGATAGTAAAATACCAGCTTTATTGTATATGTGATAAGGCATTATTACCTTAGGTAAATGAAGTTGATTTCTACTTCTCAACAACTTTTTATTTCACTTTTTGTATGATATTGGAAGGCAAACAATCAGGCGGATTTCCTGATGGTCAGAAATTCACGCTGCCTAGAGACACCAAAGATGGTAATGTTGCGTTGCCATCCTGAGGCCGTGTCGTTAGGACTTGGGCAAAATTTAAGTTTACCGGCTACTTTATCCTCCGAACCGGAACTCGTCAACGGCAAGCATTGACATTATGGTGGCAGGAATAGGTAAGGCGGTGGTATCAATGCGGGCGAGTCGCTGCGAAACTTTACCACCTATTTAGATGTAATTTTGCTAGTGACGCTAAGCCTATGTTCGCCTTTTGCGGTTTGCCAGGCAATAAGGCAGATGGTCTATTCTGTAAAAGAGCCCGGACCAACAAGGAATCAGTCTGCTTCCTGTTAATGTTGTGAATCCGAAAAAGTGAATGTTTGCATTTATATTTTTACTAGTAAGTATTGATAAATTCATTTAAAAACGTGAAGAAAAAACCTACGAACACACACACTTTCGCTGTTATTATATTATTAGTCGGGATTTTATTACAGAGTGAATTCGAGCTTTTGCTCCGAAAATCGCTCGGTTACGTTTTTCCGTGCGACTGCCTCATTTGCATTTAATAATATTATTTCACGAACGTTCCGTATCTGTACATGTACCTAATAGAAATAAAACTGTAGAAGGTTCTGTACATTAAAGATATACATAAAATAATAATAATATTAAAGAAAATTAACAACCTCCAACAAAACTCTTGTCTATGTGACAAAGCATACACGCACACACACACACAGACACACACAGACACACACCCACACACACACTTGTGCTTCTGTCTACGTCTCAGTGTATACGGGCGTGAAAATACTCATTTTCCGTCAAGGTTTAAATAGGTCATAAACGAGGAACGTATATTAAGTATAATATGGTAATAACCTTCCTGGTAATAACCGTCCACGCTGATGTTGGTCTAAAACAAAAAAAATAAGATTTTTTTCTACGTATTTTTCCAGGATAAAAAGTGCATCCTATTTTATGCCCAGCATAATAAGGTATAAATATACCAAGTTTCATCGGAATCGATCCGTTAGTTTTCACGCGATGCCTGAACATACAGACAGACAAAAAAAATCACATATTTGGGTTTGGTATCGATCCAGTAACACCCCCTGCTATTTATTTTTTCAATATTTTCAATGTGCAGGATTGACCCTTCTGCAGATTTATTATATGTATAGATTAAGGAATTGAACTAACTTACAAGGAGAGATGAATCCGATAGTGTGTGATCACCGCCACCTGCTGGGACCTACTGGGAGAGCTACAAATGTGTTAATGACCTTACAAGAGTAAATACACCTTTATTGTTAATTATGCCTTAATGGACCATTATCATCGTCATTTCTGTAGCATGTATTCGTCCATTTCTGGACATAGGTCTCTCACAATGATGCGTCACTCCTCTCGATGCTCTGCTCCTTTTCATCAAATTAACTTTGTTGCCAGGTTTTTTAAATGCAAATCCAATACCACACCTGAAAGCAAGGGTCGCAAACTATGGACTGATGGACCAGATAGCAGCTCTTCACTGGGTACAGCAGAATATAGCACTGTTTGGAGGGGACCCTGGAAACGTCACTATGCTGGGTCACGGTTCTGGAGCCGCGTGTATAAACTTTCTTATGATATCACCAACTGTAATGCCAGGTAAGAATATAATATATTAATCTGGTAGAAATATTTTTGAAGTGAAAACTTCTTTAACGACGTTGCGCACTTTTGGAATGAGTGAAAACTTCTAAACTCACGTTAGGACACCTGATCTGATTTGTAGGACAAAAATTCGTAAGACAGCGCAGGGTGCTTGCGCGAATGTTCGTGTTGTCATGTTTGTGTATGATTGTGCAATAAATTAATATTGTATTCTACCACATAAATGATAATACGCCAATTATCATAATGATAATTAATTAAAGCAATTCTTGTAAGTTATTCTTTTTTTTTATGATATTGGAGGGCAAACAAGCAGACGGATTTCCTGATGGTAAGAAATTCACGCCGCCTAGAGACACCAAAAAGCAAAAGTAAGTTTACCGGCTACCTTACCCTCCGAACCGAAACACGTCATGACGTTATGGCGGCAGGAATAGGTAAGGCGGTGGTACCAATCCGAGCGAGTCGCTGCTAAACTCTACCACCTAGTCAGAATTCACGGTGTTAGTGACGGTGAGCCTTTGCTCGCCTTTTACGTGCTGCCTGGCAAGGAAGGCAGATGGTCTATTCTACAAAGGAGCCCGGACCAACACGTGGAATCCTATTCCCTATTATATTCCCTAACCATTCCAAAATATCAAAAATGCACAACGGTAATTTTCAAGTTTTCACTTATGGCGGCACTCCCGAAGTACAACCCGTTTTCTTATGTTATAACAAACAAGCATTCAGCTCCTCTATTGGTATACCATATCATAAATGTAACTGGTACCTTGACCATAAGACTATGGTCAGAATACTAGGTTACGTGTGCAAAACCATCAAACTCCTCAACATGGAGTACAACAAGATGATAAGATGACAATAACAATAAGCACTTTTATTTGACACTTACTTAGCTGTACCGGATAGCTTTCTTCCACACGTTCTGTTAGTGTGGAAAAACTTCTTTTTTTGTTTTCTAGTTCTTAGCAGGTTTTTTTTTTTCAAAAATAATTCAAAACCAAAATTAGCCAAATCGGCTGTTCTCGAGTTTTAGCAAGACTAACGATCAGCAAATAAATTTTTATACCGATATAAAATTATTTAAATCCAATAAATATATATTATAATATGCTATAAATTGGAGCTATTAAAACTGGAATGCCAATAAATACTAACAATAATAAAAATATAAGAAGATAGGTAATTATATTACTTTAAGAAAAAATAATGGCACCTAAGATCTGCTAAAATAATTAAATAACTTGTTTAATAATAATTTATTAACATTTAAAAATATTCAGTGAAACATATGTCAAAATTTATATAATATAATATTTCTTTCGGCTGAATTGTCGATCAAGTCTTCAGACAACTCATTTAAAAGTTGAAGAAAAGTTGAACAACCGCACCCAAAGACGTCAATTCATCTAACATTTCTATAATTAATAACAATGTCTATTATTAATTAAAACTATTTTATAGAGGTCACTAAATTTAGCAATACTATTTTAGAAAGGTCAATCAAATCTACCCTTTTAAGGGTCAAGTGATTTATTTGGAAATTGTCGTAGTTTTACGGGTGAAATAATATTTCAACATTTTAATTTAACATGTTCTGAGGGTAAAATTTCAAAGTTATTGAAATAAAAATCAATAAGAAAAATTATCGTTAGAAGTATTTGAACTCCTGATCGGGATAAAGTTTGTACTATAGCAAGAAGTAAAAATTAACAAAGAAATCATATCAAAGACGAGAAAAGTATCAAAACTCTATTAGACAAATAAAAGTTACGACTATTATAAAATCTTAGTTTCATTTGCAATCAATAAACTCATTTTAATACAATAACTACACAGTATAATTACTATCGACGTGATAAATAAGAAAGGAATGAAGAATTCTAATTACTGAGCTCTTAGTAGCAACTTCCAGAATATCCTTAGCAGGAGACGAAGGTTGCTGATTCAGCCCCTAAGGCGTTTTTTTTTTAAATTACCACAATAATAAATTAACTTTTTCAACAACAGTTCGTGACTGTTTAAATATTATTTTTATAATATTTAAAGTTTAGATTAATTCTAAAGTAAAGTTTGTCAAAAAAATGAGAACAGCAAAATAAGAAAAACTTAGCGTCAAAATGTTTGTCGGCTTCGGATGCTCCTCGGTCCTCAATTATGTGTGAGGTAGTGCCATAGGAATGTTCTTTACTCCTTTTTACTTCTTTTTTTCACTTTTACCAACTAAATTAACTTAAAATTCAACCAAAACCAAAACATATATGTATAAATATCCATGAGTAAATCGTTGAAAAAACGGCTTGCCATAATATAATATTACCACTGCATAGTATAAAATATAGTCGCTTCCTCTGTCCCTTTGTATGCTTAAATCTTTCAAACTACGCGACGGATTTTGATGCGGTTTTGTAATAGATAAAGTGATTGAAAAGAAATGTTTATATGTATATTTTATACCCATTCGAAGCAGGGCGGGCCGCTAATGTACTGTACAATGCATTTCGGCATTAAACTTTCATAGAGCTAAGCTTTTCTAAAACTGAAAATATCATTTTCATCGTTGTATTTTTATGTGGATAGCTTGTATAAGATATTGTATTGAACATTATCTAAAAATTTAAATACCTAGTTTTGAACAACTATATATGAATAATGCTTTCATTCGTAAACTAAAAATAAAGGAATCTCCCAAATTTGGCTGATCGTAGATACACTTTTCTAAAATAAATAAGATTCTTAAAATGTTTTTGACCAAGGGAAACCATTTCTTATAAAATTTCCGTGGAAAAAACGAAAATTAATTAAAGGCAATATCGGGATTGAAGCGTCTAAATATAATTCCCTTACAATGTTTTTCTTTTAAATTGGTTTTTATTAATGAAAAGAATGGAAAAAATATTGTAAGCCCGCTATTAATACTACTAACGAAGTTATAATAATATTTAACTTTATCTAACCTTTGGCTATGGAGCGGTTAAAATGAATTTTCCGTGTTTGTTTATGTTATTTTGCATATTTCGTAGCCCTATGTTACAATGTTGATCATTCGAAATCGTATAGCTGTACCAATTAGCAAAAAAGCGCTGATTTTAGACCTTCAAATGTTAACGTTTCATTGTTTTTAATATCCGAAGGACAACAAGGGGTGTGTGTATGTCTGTCTGCGCCATCATTACTTGTGAGCGGTTTGACTGATTTGAATATTTTCAAAGCTCAAGTAACTGAGTTGGTTCATAGCTACATTATATGTAAGTTTTATGGAAGGTTGTTGTTTTTTTTATATTAGCTTTATTTGAGTTTTACAGCACTTTAATTATTTTATTATTATAAGATCACAGCCTGAACTTACGCTGTCTTATTACTAACAAAAAACTAAGGTAATAATAAAGTTAGCTCTAAAATAAATACCAGATTAAACCTTGGAGTATTTTAACATAATATATTAATAAATAAGATGGAGAAAGTCTACGGTTTTTGAAGTTTTACTACGCTTGATTATTGCGTAATATATTTAAGTATAAAAGATTATATTTACATATCACATTATGTTTTGTGGTGGTGTGTATCGCATCTGTGGTCTAGCGGTCCGAGTGTTGGACTTAACTTCACGAGATCCGAAGTTCGAATCTCGGGTCGGTCCAACAAAACGAAAATGTGGTGTTTCCAATTTTCTCATAAAAAATGTTGCTCGGGATTGTATTTGTGCCCATTTGGCGATAGGTTTGCCACCTATAACATTGTGTGTCTATGGCTAGTCATGGGTGTCTTGGTTGTGCCTCTGCCTATCCTTCGGGGATATAGGCATGAAGACACTTAAGTACTTATTATGTTTTGTAATTAAACTGTATTTGTTTTAGGTTTGTTCCACCGAGCAATACTTCTATCTGGCTCAGCTCTTAGCTCGTGGGCCCTGGTAGAGGATCCAGTGAGCTTTTCCGTCCAACTCGCTAGGCAGTCCAATTGCACATTACCCGAAGACGTGGTAAAAGACCACGAGCTAATCGTGGACTGCCTTCGAGAAGTTCCTTTACAAGAGTTGATGTCAGCCGAAATAAGCACACCAAGCTATCTCACCGCTTTTGGACCATCAGTTGATGGTGTGGTTGTAAAGACGGACTACGCCAAAGAACTCCTGACATTCTTCATCCCAAACGACTTACAAGGGTTTACCAGTGTATCTGGTGTAAATAATATCAAAGCGGATAAAAGGAACGGTGACAGAATATTCGGGATAAGGGGCGGACAGAATAAGTATGATCTGTTGTTTGGTGTAGTGACAAGTGAAGCTCTATGGAAATTCTCGGCTCAAGATATACAAAATGGCTTTGAAGGGGAGCGTCGGGATAAAATAATACGGTGAGTGGTTTGACTTTTATCCTCGGAACAGCCTTTTCTATTTACGTGTACAAGGTGTTTCTTTACTTATTGATTTTTCGAATGGCAATTGTAATAAGTATTTTTATCTATCATACAGAGTGTAAAAAGAGAGTGTAGCGTAACTTAAGTTTTTGATTTCATTGACTAGGTGTTTGCCCGTGGCGTTGCTCGCGTGGTTAATGGTCCCAGAGGAGCATTTTTTCGAAATAAAGAAATATGTCATAATATGTTACCTTCTATATGTGTGCCAAAGTTCATGAAAAATCGGTTCAGCTATTTTTGCGTGGAGTAAAAAACATACAAACCTTCGCATTTATAATATTGATAGGCTTAAACACCTTGTATATTGTTATAATATACATCTTAAACAAACACAGATAAACAAAATAATATATTGACAACTTATTCACAAAATATTACAGTCATTTATAGTTAATAATAATTACAAATATTTATCATTATTTAAATAAATTAACAAGTTTCATACCCCTGTCCAGATGGGAAAGCTTGTCCTAATTATCTTAATTATTGAAATTTCGATCACGTATCAAGTACTGCAGTGGGGATCTAAAGCTTGACAAAGTTTACGCAAAACCGTAGTCAGGGGTTGTTGTTTTAAAACGAAAATGATTACTGTGAAATGACGTTTTAATAACGTTTGATCTCAGGCGACGTAAAACTTTATAAATTGAACCTCAAAAACTCCAACACTATTTAAATTAACCAATTTTATATTCATAAGAGTTATATGTACATTAATGTATAACTGAAAATAGAAAAAAAAACAAAAGAAAAGAAACTGAAAGCCAAGATTTTGTCACTAATAGTGCACTTACACTAAAGTTTAAAAATTAAAAATGCGAAAATGAATTTTTTGTCGTTTCATATGGCAACGAAGCAATGATATATTTTTTGCGTGGTGAAATAGGAAGCTTACTAGTAAGAACATATAAGTACTATTTTTCGTCCTGATATAACTTTTATACGAATAAATTGTAGCAATATACTATATTTTTTCAATATCTTTTAAAACTTAAACCCCCTTATTAATAAACACGGCGTAATTTACGCTAAGGTTTAACTTGGTATTATAGTCTTTATTGCACTATGACATAGACTATAATATCAACTTAATTTTACACCTACGTTAGTACACGTTTATTAATAAGACGGAAAATGATTAGGATTAAGGAAAACGATAAAAAAATTAGGTAGTTAGTCATAAATTTCAACATTACCATATACAATATTTTATAATTTATTACTTAAGTAGGCGTTATTTTCTGTCCAGTGAAAGAAGGAGGGTTCTGTAGCAGCAAGTGTCATATTACAAAAATCCTTAAAAAAATCATTAATTTCATTTTTTATACAATAGGAGTCAAACGAGCAAGTGGGTCACCTGATGGAAAGTGACCACCGACGCCCACGGACACCCGCAACACCAGGAGTATCACACATACTTTGCTGACCCTGAAGGAATGAGCACGCACTTTTCTTGAAGGTCCCTTAGTCATATACATTATACAGTGGTTGTGCTTAACGTCACTAAGTTCACGAATTACACCCTCATATTTAAGCAAACCAATTACGTTGAAGCAATCAACTGTTGTTGTTGAATTGTTGCCAACCTCGCAGTATTATATTTTAATGGATTGTCACTGATACTTTGTAAAATCTAAAAGGCTTACTCTTTCCAGGACATACGTGAGAAACGCGTACACGTTTCACTTGAGTGAAATATTCTTCACAATCGTCAACGAGTATACGGATTGGGAAAGGACAGTTCAGGTGAATTTCCCTTTATTGATATTCGTTTCTGCAAAGTAATGGATCAGTTGAGTCGCAGATTGGCAATTACTTTCCCATCTTTCAATATACGCTCTTCATTTTATTAAATTCTATTGGGTTTTCTTAATATTATATGAGCATTTTGCCAGAATTTTTATCATATTTATACTTATCAGTATATATTTATGTAGTTATGAGTTAAAATCCTTAACCAACTTAAAGAAAGAGGTTATACGTTCAACTCCTACATTTGTTTATGATAATCTATTTTTCTGCTATTTTTATCTAACTCTAAAAAGGCAGGCGGTTCACAATTCGTCTGCATATTTTTTACGCGATGACAACAGCAAACCGATTTTGATGTTTTTTATAATAGATATTTTTGAGATAGTCCTACATAAATTTCATCACCATTCTGCTAGTGTTGACGACCACATCAAAAGAATGAATAAATCGAGACATGATACCTAATGAAATATCAGAAGTCGATCCTTTTGCGGTCGTACTGTGCTTAATTATATGAGTCGACTTCACTTTTTTTAATTGAAAGTGCCTATTTTCGAGATCCTATTGACACTAACGATAGAATCCACGGCAAACCGAAGAAAATACTCAATTTATGTGGACTAAGATTATTATATGATATTAAAATCAAAGTCAGGTTTTACAATTTTGGGATGATTGTGTTATATCAAATCATAAATCTCCACAAAAAAGAGAGAAAGTGTGAATTGGAATATTTTTTTTGTATGTTTACGCGATAACAAGACATTATTTCAAAGGTAGGCCATGATCCCGAGGCCCGATAGAATCCGAAGAAAGATAGGTATATGGACCCATATTAATTTTATTATGATCGAAAACTATCTTTAAAAAAAAGAATTATCAAATCGCGAGGTTTCAATGACAAAATTGGGGTTGGTTTTTGCAAATTCATTGCGATTTAATAATTTTACATTTCTGTTCACTTAAAATATTAATCCCATCCCAACCCCAAAAAATTATAATAATTGTAAACCAAATGAAACTTTTGATTAAAATATCCGACAATCTCTTTTTTTTGTTTCCATTGGACCCAGTTTTTCTACATGGATAGTTTTCGTTATTGAATAGAAATTAATTTGAAAACAATATTCATATTGCTTTTGCAAAGTAATGATTGAGATACGTTACAAATTTCTAATACTTTTGCATTTACAATATATCATACGATACTATATGTACGTTATTCAAATATATTATGCTATTGTTAAATTATATGCGTGATTTCATACAATAGAGCTGACGGGATCTGCAGCGGATTGCGTTCATAAAATATGTAACTGTAGTGTCCTTTTATTGCTTACTAAGAGTTTTCTCTTGTTTCTTGTTTGTCTAAATTTCGATATTATTTCGTCACGGCATAAGTTAGATCTTAAATTCAATTTATGTTTTTTTTTCAAAAGTAACAAGACAGTAGTAGGTACAAATCTACTATCAAATAAGGTCATTGTATTATCGATTTTGTATTTTTTATAAATTCAGAGCCACATAAAAAGGACCGATCAAATTTTAATATAAATAAATATTCCTGGACACAAATTGAATCTAACCCCAAAGTAAGCAAATTATGTGCTTGTGTTATGGTCCTCAGACAACGATTCTAATACATAGAAATACTTATATAGATACCAACATAAATTTAATAAGCACCCCGACCTGGAAATGCAGACATCTATCTAAACTTTCATCATACAAATTCCTGCCCACAAAAATATGAAATTGAACTCTTGCGGTTAGTTAGTGAAGTTAGGTGTGTACGCTAGCCCATTGAACAGCGAGGAGTTCATCATTATAAGTGCATTTTAATATCACCAAATTTTATTAACTATACTTCGGTTTAAAAGAACCCATTGATTTAGTCCGTTACTAAATGTTACGATCGGCCGGAATCAGATGAATGCTTGATGATATATGCATTTTGTATTTTGCCTATGTATTAGAAGATATGAGTACTAGATAAGTATATTTAATTCTAATATATGTATCTCACAGCACCCAATCAACACCAGAGATGCAGCGGTGCTAGCAATATCTGATGCTCAATACGTGGCTCCGCTTGTTCAGACTGGAGACTTCTTAAGTGTCGGCAAAAGTTCCTTGGGATCGGGATCAAATACGTTTTTCTATGTCTTTGACTATCAAACCAAGGATGGAGATTACCCGCAGGTAAAACATTAATAAATTATATTTTTATCGTCTTTGATCTATAAGTGACCAATTTATATGGTAAGACGATGAACAAACATACAACTTTCCTGATGGTATGAGGTAACCGTGGCTTACATACACCATGCTATAGTTACGTCTGTCCTATTGCTGAGATATTAGGACTATTGTGCCACCATTGACCCTTGTCTCCGGACCTGAACGTAACTTTATGTAGCGATAGAAACAGACAAAGCGGATCTCTATCTGAGCAAGATGCTGAACAGCACTCTACCGATAGTAGTCTTTTTGGTAATAAGCTAATTAACCCATGTTTGTCTTTTACGAGTTAGGCAAAAAGGCAGATGATACGAGCATATTCTACTCAGTGAACTCGAACTCATAACCGGACATGTACATATTTTACACATGCAGGAATTATTTCTGCTTTATTTGATATTTTCCATCGTCGGCGCTTGGTAAAACTTCCAAATATTCATATTTTTAAATGAAGAAACACTTGTACTGTTTTTTGTATGTACCCACTATGAAATGAATTCATGTTTATTAATCAAAAATATTGTTTAGTAGTTTAAGTTCTAGCCCTGATGATGCTGTCATAAGCGAAACCGGTAGGCTATTAATAAATTAATAAATTATAACTTATAAGCGATACATAAAACAGTACCAGTGTTTTTTCATTTAAAAAAGTATTATTTCTGCTTGTTTTAACCTAAAGTGCTTGTTGTATTATGTTATAAGGAAACAATTAATATTACACTTTTGTGGTATATATGGCAAATGGACTTTACTTCTTTTTTTTTTTCTATAAGGCAAAAGTTTTTTGAAATTTTAGGTGTTATTAAATATATGAGAGGCGCTGTATATCTTTATTTATTTTTCTTTTATTCCAACCAGATTGGACAAAGTTATTCTTATAGCGTCCTATTTTATTTGTCAGTAATACATTGTTCATTACAAGTTGGTAACAGGTTATGAAAGCTAATATCGATGTCTTACTTATTTCTGCTGTCTATAGCATTAACAGTTGGCCTCGTTATTACGGAAAAGGCTTTTAATAATGTTAAGTTATTTTCATACATTATTAAAAAGTGCAACGTATGTATTTCTTGTAAAATCGTATATATAAAATTCTCGTGTCACCAATGTTCGTTCCCGTACTCCTCCGAAACGGCTAGACCGATTCTCATGGAATTTTGTGAGCATAATGAGTAGGTCTGAGAATCGGCCAACGTCTATTTTTCATACCCCTTAGTGATAATAGAAATAAAATTTTTTAGAATAAGACCGGTGGGTCTTATTTAAAATTTTTTCCCCGCACCAATTGTTTTCTTAATTAACGTTAAAAAAATAGCAGAACAACGTCTGCTGGGTCAGCTAGTTACTATATAAAAAATTAAAACTGATGAAAGCCGCAGGTATTAGCTTATTACGGGTGGTTCGTACCACCAGAGTTCACAACAAAGTCATAGAGGGTAGACGACAAATATGGATATTCACTTTTCTATCACACTTGTACTTTTCCATAGTGCTAAAGTGAATTACACTTTAAAACTAATTAAAATTTATGTAACACTTGAGCTAAACAATTTCAGTTTCTACATCATCGTTAGGACTTTACAACTAAACATAAATTAATGTAACTAATGTTTTTAATTCATTATAGTAATTGTAATTATTTCTAGAACATCTATCTGACTATTTCCAAAATGATTAAAAATTAAGTGCTGTTTAAAATGTGTAGGCAATAAAATTCCACCTATAACCGACGATGAAAATTATAAATTGTCGGATTACGATGTTTAATTTAAACGCGTTATGGTTAAATTTATTTAAAATCCTGGCAAAATTTTACTTAAGTATTCTTATTAGTCTTATTAATAACCACAGTCTAAAGTACTGCAAGGTTTGTAGTCCAAGTTTGTCACATTATTACGTCTTATGTCATAATATGACATAATATTATGTATATGGTTGGTTTTTTTTTTTGACGTGGTAATCACAAATTTAAAAATGTTTAATAACCCCTGACTAAACCTAATTGTAATGCAATTAAGAACTATCTCACCATTCAGGACATATGATGCCACAGACATACACACACTCACACACTCACACACGGCACACCGTACACCCACACACATACACGCACGTTAAGTTTAGAGCAATTATCTTTACCTATAAAGAGTTAATAGCTTCAATACATATTGTAACGTCAACTTAAAGAGGGCTTTAGTCTAAGATTTAATAATAAGGCAGAATATGTATATCTATAGATCCATAGTTTTGTATTTTTTAATGAAATACATATTATAGTATTTCTAACTATGGTCAGTATTATTAAAATGGTTTGTTCTGATCTTGAAAGTTTAATAAAATTTCGTGAAATTATAAGTTTGAGTAAATCTCTAGAAATTTAAATTTCGTTTATATAGCAGTAGGCGTAGTTATTCTTTAATTAAACCTATATTATTTAACAGAATTCTTCTAAATCATTTTCGAACTCAGTAAACTTCTAATAATACTTCATGATTATGCCGCCTACTACATTGTGGACTGTGGACTGACAGTCCGGTGTTAGCATTGGGCGCATAAAGTCCCGGTTTCAATTCGGGGCTAGAGCCACTCATTTACGTTCTTCATTTTTCAAATAAAAATAAAATGACCCGGGATTTATCAAGTCCTGGTTGATGACGTGTTTCACACCGAGCAAGTCGTGTAACTTAAAAGTAACTTCGGCTAATCGTGTATAACCTGTTGGCTCGTCTGCCCATTTCTTTACGGATACGGATGTTAAGATACATTGAAAACACACTTAAAAAATAAGGATTTTTAATTCTATTTAATTTTTTATACAGTATAATCTGTCAGAAGTTTTTTTTTACTGAGTTTACTATATTTTTTTGTTTTAAAACAGATGATTTCCAGTTAGCTAAACTCAAACTCAAGCAAAATCTTACTGACTAGAAGTTTTTGAGATATAGATAATTAGCTGTTTTCGTTTCGTTAGATGACGTAATATTAAAATTGAATATTAGTTTTGCAGATAATAAACTGCTTAAACATTATTTTTAAATCTCGATGTTCTAATATTAAGAGTCACAAGAGTTTTTATAGAATACCAAAACGTTCAACATAATATTCTTGCTATTTAAAACGTAATATGCTTGTCGTTGATTGTCATCGTTGTTATCCATCCGGTTTTGATAGCATGGTAAAAACAAACTTCCATTTGCGAAAAGATAAATTCAGTTTTTGGTTGGCAATATGCCAATACCATTTTTGAAAATAAACGGCTTGTTAACTTTGGGTGCATATCTAACAAAATGTAATAGAGAACTTTCGTTAGCTAAGTCACTATTAAAGTTCGAAGAATTCTATTTGTTTTCCGAACAAAGGAATCGCTATGCTGTTTTGTTTCGTAACATTACATATCGGTCATAGCTTAAAACGTGTGCTGAAAACGTTCCTAAAACCGCAATTAATAACATATCGGTCCAGATGTTGGAGTTAACTTAATGAGGTCCCGGGTTCGATTCCCGGGTCGGGCAACAAAAACAAAAATTGGATTTTCCAATTTTCTAATGAAAAAAATATCGCTCGGGATTGGATATGTGCCTAGTTGGCGATAGGCATGCCACTTATCACGTTGTGGGACTTGGTGTCTTCGTCTGTGCCTCTATCAACCTGTTCGGAGATATGGGCGTGAAGATACTTTACTTTTTTACTTTTTACAAAGATACATTGCAGAGGCACTTTATGATCTAAAAAATGTAAATTTTTCTTACTGTCCTCTCCGCTATCTGTCTAATAATTTCTCTATTCATTACTGACATGATACGTCATCGTAGAGCTAGACCAATTTTTTAGATATAACAGAGTATTGTAGTCTTTGGATATAACTTAAAACTATACACTTATTTCTTGTGGGTGAAGTCGCAAGCATAGGTTAGTAGTTTCTATTCCAATTTAATATTAAAGATATCTAAAGGTTAATATAATCACAAATAAGATTATAATCAGTTAATTTACTGTAGGAATCAGTGGATTAAATGTCAGATCAAAGAATCCTTTGTCTTTAATGAAATAACCAGAAGTTATTTGATGATTGAGACGGCGAGGATTTTATTAAAGTATACTTTAACAATGAACACCAACAAACAAGGAATGACGGCTAAAATTTAATATATTTATTTATCTCATTTGCAAAGCCCTAAATAAGGAATAAGGAGGAGGGAGCCACATTTGACGCTGTAATTTTATTGTAAGTTCAGTATCATAACTGTATAGGCAAAAAGACAGGATTGTTTAGTGCAATACAAAGTTTTAAAGTGATAAATTTATTACATCGTCTCAATTTTTTGAGTATGTGTGTCGCATGTCGCGTGACGGTGACGTCAGAGTAGCTGAGGCCAATATGGCGGCGTCTATAGTTTATACTTTTATCTCAAGTTTCACTTTTACCGCGGTTTCATAAAACCACACAATCCTTTTTTTTAAATACAGCGATACTTCTGGTGGTTCTCCTGACATCTGTATATAGCTGTCGCCTACGGATCAATAATATTACTGGTGTATCACTTAATGTACGCAAACTTATCAGCTAACCCACGACACGACGGGCGGTGGCGTTAGGAATAGATACGTCTCTGCTGTACAGCACTAAATCACCTAGAAAGTTGCCGATGCTAAAGCCCTTAATCCTAAAGCTTAAGTGTAACAAAAAACTGTAATAAAGTGAATAGATGAAAAGCGCAAGTGTTATGTAAACAGACCATTATGTAGAACAAAAATCTAAATCCCAGTTTAGAATCCTATTAATATTAAAAATACGAAACTGTGTGAGTATGTATGGATGTGAGTTACTCCTTCACGCTCAAATGGCTGAACGAATTTGTCTAAAATTTGGAACACAGATCGATTTTGACCTGGATTAACATGTAGGGTACTTTTAATCCCAATCACACAACGGGTTACTGTAAAAACGTGGACGAAGCCACAGGCAACAGTTTGTATATATTTAATTGAAAGCTGCCTTTGCATTCTTGTTTGTATAAGAATGGAGAACATCAGGTAAAGTACGAAAAGATGAAAAAAAAACATAAGTAAACACATTCTGAAATCGTTATTAAGAATTACTTTATTTTTTATAGGAAGATATTCCCAGCTAAGCTGTTAATGCTACCAGTTAATCAAAGCCCAAGTGCGAAACGATCCTTATTATATAAAATCATTTAAATATTTTCACTTACAATTATTTATTAATTGCATATATTATATAAGTACGAATACTTAATAATCATAACCTATATTTTGCCTTTCCTTAGTAAAATGAGCCCATTTCCCAAAACAAAAGCTATAACTCATGGATTTGTTTCAGAGAATGGGCTCTGTGCATGGGGAGGAGCTTCCATATTTATTTGGAGCACCATTAGTGGAAGGACTCGGCCATTTCCCGAAGAACTACACCAAATCCGAGGTCGCTCTCTCAGAGGCCTTTATTTTCTATGTGGCGAACTTCGTAAAAACTGGGTAAGTATATTTATATGTCTCGTCGTAATATATACTTATAAAATAACATGTCCTGACTGACTGATTCATTAGCAAAATCTGTTAAAGTTACAGCCATGAAATTTGGTGAGCAGGATCGTTTTCTTAAGTGGACACTCACTAAGGACGGTATTATTTGAAAATTCTACCCCTGATGGGGTTATAGGGGTTGAAAGTTTGTATGGAATACTGTCATTTTTGAAAGCATGAAACTTTATGTTTGGGCTACCTAATTAAAATGAGTAGATACGTATTTAACCATTTCTGAAAATTCTAGCCTTAAGGGGGAAAATAGGGGTTAAAAGTTTGTATGAAGTCCTTATTAATGTAGTCTGCAAAAGAAACTTTAAATAAAATAATATTCTAAATTAATCAGTAAATATATTAATTGTCACGCAGGCAAAGCCGCGGGTAATAGCTGATTAGATTCTAAAGATATAAGCACAGATTATAAAGTGTTGAATGAAATTACTTTAACAAATTCACTTTAATTTCGATATAATGCATACTACAATACCTGGAGTATTGTTTTTCCTAAAAAACGAAGTTTTTTTTTTAGGAAAACCAATTCTCATTCAAAAAAATGAGAATCTAAAGCCTATTACTTTAGTAAGTCTATCACCGAAAGTTTTGTCAGGTATGTTCTGGCTGGCAATAAGCTCTAGCACCAATTAACGTATATTATTAGAACGTTTAATCCTGACTAAATTCCTAAGATTAAGCAGTTTCTCTAATGAAATAGTCGGATCATTAGCACAAAGTTCCGAAGTTTTATTATATTTAGTTAAGATTTGTTTGCAACACGTAAACTTTATACTTTATAGAAGATATTGTTCACGAGACTTATAGATTAATCTTTAAAATAATTACATTTTATTCCACAAGTTAATTAGATATACATACCAGGTACATGTCGTTAATTAGCACAGTCTATACTTTGCTTACGCTAAATTTTACAGCCTTTATAATATGTTATTATATCAAAGAACTGTGGTACATTTTGTAATTTAATCTGTGAATTTCCACTTATTTCATCTGCTCTAATTACGTGGAAGGAGATCGTAATATTATATTAGGTATCTGTGCTTTATTCAAGCATATGGCTGCTAATTACAAAAAGTTTTTATCTGTTACGTTAAAAAATTGAAAAATGGTATAAGGGAAAACTGGTAGTCCACCTGCTTCTGCCTACCACCTCACACGCCATAATGATTTCTTCTCCGGAAAGTTGGCTAGCCGTACGACTTGTAAGGCATAACATTCTAATCACACGACAGCAACGCACTTGTCACATCTATTGTAACTATAAGCCCCGATTGTCTCTACCCACCAAAAGAGTCGTATGCTTGTTTGCTGCATTACCAAATAAAACACATAAATATATTCCTGCCAAGTCCTATATGAGGTAGGGCTCTTTCCCTACACCATATGGGATCGAGTGCCCAAAAGTGCCTTGCAAACTGTCCTACCTTCGTTTAATTTCATTCCTCTTTTCATGCAAACACGCCAGTTTCGGAAATTCTTGAAACCACCTTCGGATATAGGCCGAGTGATCTGATCATGGAATGTCAACCTAGAGCTCTTTGAGTAACTTTATCTATCCACATTGTCACAATTGTATTTTGACGATTATTACAATTATATTTGTTTTGTCAATCTTTCATCTATCATTTTCTCCAGATGACCAAACGAATTGAGGGTGTTCTTTCTCACTTTTACACCAATTGTTTCTTTCAATCTCACTCATTCTTGGATTTCCCTGTTGCAATTGCGGTCAGCAAGCGTAACACATCATTAAGAAGTAATATGATAGATGTATATCTATTTCAAGCAAGTTTACCGACTACCTTACCTTAGTTACGGAAACTTGTCGTTCACCATTATGGTGACGAAATTGACAAAGCAGGTATACAACGCAAAGATAGATAAATTTAGGTAGCCTTGAAAAAATATGATGACATTTCACGATCAAATAGCGCGAGTGTCATCCGAAGATGGTGTCAAAAGTCTCCGAAAACCGTTGTATTTGTATGAAAAGGGTAATGAATATGGAGGAAGCAAAGCAGGTCTGTCAAGACCGTGAAGTTTTGCACTTGGTACTCTCTGCCTGCCCTTATGTATGTACCATTATGGTGGCTTAAATATATAAGTCGGTGTTTCCCTACCTGGTTAAGTTGCTGCAAAACACTCTGTAAACTATGTCTGCCTCTTACGAGCTAACAGGCAGAGATATGAATCGTCTATTCTGCAAAGGCGAATTCTGGGCCAAAGCCTTTTAGCAGTTCAGGTTTATCTATTCGTAACCCCTTTATAGCTAAATATAAATGAATATTCGAGTTTAAAACTACTTTTTTTTAAAAAATCAACTCTTCAGCAGTCTTTAATGGGGGATGAAAGTTTGTGTGAAAATCACGTTGAAGTTTACCAAAGCGGCTTTTCGAAGTAACTTTTCTACAGCTAGTATCATATTACTATTATAAACAACTAGTATCCTATTAGTATAATAAATGCGAAAGTTTGTATATTTGTTTCTTTCTTATTCCTTCACATAAAAACTGCTGAACCGATTTTCATGAAATTTGACACACACATAGAGATTAACTTGTATTAACGCATAGCATATTTTTTACCCCCAAAAATGTTTTTGCGGGACCATTAACCACGCGAGCGAAGCTGCAAGCAATAGTAGCTAGTTAGTTATATAAATAAAAAAGCTGTACGAATTTACGTACTACTACTAAACGTGTCAAAACACAAATAGAAGTTTCTCTTATTTCTTTTTATTTAAATGAAAGAAAATAGACATAAGTTTATCTTTTGGATGCACCATAACAACAGAATAGGCACCATTATGTAAGAGAGGTCAGATATTTTTAACGTACAGTATACGTAATTTCCGTTTTGGCACATGATATTCTTTTGTCTGTATAATGGACACAAAGTGCATGGTAGACCGCCCCCGAAGTCTCGTTTATTTCGCTTGCCCAATCTTCATTGTTTTATGCTCTGGTGAAGACAAAGGAAATTGTATATTGTAGTTGAAAATAATGGTTTCATTAAAAATATTTTTTTTTCATTTGGCTATAAAAATATGCATTGGTCTTGTTTAATAGTTTTTTTTTATGATGGTCAAATTTTATCTTTTGCTGTCTAAGCCGACAAACAATGTCGTTAAATTGTGCGACTGAGTGTCTTCGGCTAATAGTGGGTGTTGTACCTGCGTTGTGTTGTGTATCTGCCTATCGTTTTGAAATTATGGATGTGAATGTGCTTTTTAAGAGGATTTATGACTTCAAATAAAAAAAAATGTATATAATACATGTAATATCACGATTACCATTTTCAATATTATTTCTTATCATCAGATGATATCTGCGTTTGGTTTGGACCAAACGCAAATTAATGTTTGCGCTTGGTTTTTCCAAATCCAAAAAAAAAATTAAAACCTAAAATTTAAGAATAAGTAAACTAAATTGTAGGTGTATAGTTGTAGTTTTTCTTAGAAAGTAAAGCTTTTGTTGAAGTTATAAAAAGGTGTTGAATACTTATTATTATTTTTTTACAATCAATGTCTATAAAAAGTAAAAAGTATTTTACACACATATTTATGAATAGATAGACGGAGGTGCAACCAAGACACCCCCGATTAGCCGAAAACACTAAGTCCCACAATGTGATATAACTAGACTACATCTTATTCATATGTGCTATTTACCAATAGATTTAAAGTCGATTAATAAACAAATATTCCTTAGATAAGTCACACAATCTGAAATTGAATCTAACCCCAAAGTATGTAAGTTATGTACTTGTGTTATGGGTGTTAGTCAAAGATTCCAGTACATAGAAATACTTAAATGGATACTTGAATAAATTTAATAAACAACCCGACCCGGAAATGCAGATATCTAAGTGTTCGTCACACAAAATATGTCTGCCCCCGTCTGAAATCGAATCCAAGTGGTCGGTGGTCGGTGTAGAGGCGTGTACGCTAGCCACTCGACCAACGAGGCAGTCAAGTCTACGAGATAACAATTTAAACAATAAAGAAAACTAGCAAAATGACTCATAAAGACTAGTAAAGACAGAAGCGAATGAAACGGTTCAACCCACTCAGTTTCTTTTGTTAAGTTACGTAGCAGAACGGGAAATGATTACTTAGAACAAGGTTTGTTATTATGGTTCAGTTGCTTAAGCTTTGAGGGGAATTTCTCGACTGGTATTATGTCTACAGTTGTCTTGATTTTGCAATGTATTATTCAGATGCTGAATGTTCCAATTTTCAATTGGTTAGTTTTCCTATTTATTGGCCCGGATCCGCTGAGTGAAATGGACCATTTGCCTCGCTGCTAGGCAGATCGTAAGAAGCAAGCACGGTTAAATATATAAGTGACCATATTTATGTGCTTTGCTAATTTGGCCGCATGAATGACAGCAAAACACAGCAAAACAAAAAAATGAAAAAAAAAAGAATTGAAAGAGTTTCAACGTGACAGCGCAATTCCCATCTGAAAAAATCTCAATTTGACTGAAAAATTGTTGTTACAAAAAATGTGATAAATGAAGAACCGCTCGACCGATTTTATGCAATTTTCACGTAAACCATCTACTAAATAGTCCGAACAAAGCCTTTTTTGGTTTGGATAGGTGAGTCCGTTTTTGAGTTATAAAATTACAACGATATTTGGCATAGATTTTTATATATACTAGCTGTTCCGGCGAACTTCGTTCCGCCCGTTCAATTTGTATGGGAAAAATTTAAATGTTGTTTTTCCCAGTTTTCTCACAATTGAACAGAATAAAAAGTATCCTATATCCTTCTCCTGGTTCTAAGCTACCTCCCCACCAATTTGCAGCCTAATCGGTTCAGCCGTTCTTGAGTTGTAAATAGTGTAACTAACACCACTTTCTTTTATATATTTAGATATTACCAACACCACTGGTAGTAGACCGCTGTACAACAACTTGCCGGGTAGGGATACATAATGCAATGTCATGTTCTAGACCGGAGGGTAAGGTAGCGGGTAGATTTGTACAATAGCCCTAACATCCTGCGTATAGGATAGCGACGCACCTGTAACATCTATGATATCTATCTATAGATAAAGCCCGCGGTTTTTTTTAACGTCAGGACAGCTGATTTATCAGATAATAAAAATGTATCTTGGAATTCCCTTCCTGTCCTTTATAAACCTTTATAATCTTTTATAAAGGTTAAATAAATGTCCGGGATCCTTTACAGAATAGACCATCTGCCTACCTGCCAGGCAGCTCGCAAAAGGGTGGCAAAGGCTTACCGTCACTAGCAGCGTGACCTACTAGATGGTAGATTTTCGCAGCAACTCTCCTGGATTGGAATCTTACCTATCCCTGCTACCATAATGTCCAATTATTACCGTTGACGTCTTCAAATTCAGAGGTTAAGGTAGCTGGTAAACTTACTTTTGCTCGAGGCCTAATATACCGAGCTTAGGTTGGCAACGCACTATTACCACTTTTGGTGTCTATAGGTGGTGTGAATTTCTTACCATCAAGTAATTCGTCTGCTTGTATGCCTTCCATTATCATTAAAAATACAATAAGATATTATATATATATATATATTTACAGTTATGTTACCTACTTATTACATGTAGGATTTATTTATTTATTTTATAAAAAAGGTGCTAATGGTGTGTTGCCAACCTAAGGCCAGGATGTTAGGCCTTGAGCAAAAGAAAGTTTACCGGCTACCTAACCTTCCAAATCGGAACGCGTCATGACGTTATGGCGGCAGGAATAAGTATGGCGGTGGTACCAATCCGGGCGAGTCGCTGCTAAACTCTACCACCTAGTCAGATGTCACGGTGTTAGTGACGGTGAGCCTATGCTCGCTTTTTACGAGCTGCCTGGCAAGGAAGGCAGATGGTTTATTCTACAAAGAAGCCCGGACCAACACGGGGAAAATTGATATTATTTTATATTATTTGTTTTATCTTCTATAATCTTCTATTTGTGTTTTCATTCCCACTGACTAGTTGACCAGTATCGCCTAAGACGTAGACATAAGGTGGATGCATAGCTATACCTAACACAACACAATACAATCGAAGTTACTTGGTCCCACAATGTTATAGATGGCAAGCCTATCGGTTATCGGGTTTTGTTTTAATAAAAAAAATATTTGCGTGTACTAGCGTACACTCGCAAGAAGTGAAGAAGTGAAACTTCTTTATGACGTTATTTTTCAAAAAATAATTTACTATATGCAACTTTACAGAAATTTAGTTAAATAAAGTATATTGCCAATCCCTACTCCGCTGGAGAAAACTTCGAATCACGCGTGGTAGGGAAAAAAACAAAGATGGCGCGTAACGGAAAAATGTGACGCGTAACGAAAAAATGTTACACTAAATTTTTTTTCAACCCCGATAAAGAAGTTTCACTTCAAAAAAACAAAAAAAAAGCATACAGTTTAATTTGGCCGACCCGGGAATCGAAACTGAGGCCACGTGTTGTCATTGTCAACACTGGATCACTAGACAACCGTGAAATTTAATACTTAAATGCGATGCAAAAAAAGGTTTATTTTATATATTACAATATAGGGGCAAACAAGTTCCCGGATTTAATATGGTGTATATTTAGATATAGCAATTTACATAATAATACAGCTGTTTGCTTTTTCGCCTTTTATTCTCATAAAAATATATTAACTTATTCAAAAATATTATTACGTTATACTTCCTGTATACACTTAATTATATTTTAATTTTGTATTTTATTTGTAACTCGTAACTGCCTTCAATATAATTTAGAATTTGTTTCACGTAACTTGTATTGTTAGCGTTTATAGGCGGCGTGGAGATTTTGATATCAGCGGGGCTATTTCCTTTTAGTGATGATCACTGGGTAAAGTCTACATCAAATACCTGTCAAATAACGTATTTTGTATGTGCTATCTCCTGTGACCAACAGGAATGCAATAGAGATAAACCTAGTAATAACATATTATCTATACACCTATCACAAATTATCCCGACATCTAAACGAGTTCATATGCGAGTTCATAAATAATTGTAATAAACGAGCCTAGCCACGGTAACATCTAGTAACGTAGCTAAACAAAGATATTATTAAAGCTTGAGCCTATAAAACCGTACGCTTTGCGAATCATTTCACTTATACACATCCCACTAAATTTGAGCCTCCCGAACTACCCTCGAATTGCAATTTTTACTCTAACTACAAATATGCATTAGGCAATGCTCTGGTAAACAGTCACATGTCGGATATACAATTTTTAAAATGAAAAATGAAAAAACAATCTGACGTGGCATTGGCATCCTCCGAGTGTTTATGTATTAGCCGATTTAGGCTCAGTCATACATGGGCGTCAAACGAGCGGAACGCAAAGCTGGAGCGACTACAACGCGAAACTTGTATAACTTTTTGATAAAAACGTTATCTGGGATTAGATAATTGCCCGGCAGATATGCATAGGTCTACCACCTTTCACAAAAAAAATTTCAAAAGTTCTTATAATAATTGTCATATAAGTTTTAATCTGTAAAGAACTAGTATAAAATTATCTCAAAATAGAAAACGAAAAACGTGTTATTTGAAATTATTCTTCACATTCATTATCTCGTATTACATTATATTATCATTAATAATATTATAATAATTCACCACCATTAGGCTTGGTAAGCCGCAGCTCACGTGCTCCCGCAGCGATGTAGATGGTCTACCGCCATACATTCTAGCCGCAGACATAATTTAAACTTCGTGTACGTCGGTACTTACATACATGTGGTGCCTAATTTGAATATTTTATTTAGAATTTCAATATTTTAGTGTTGGTTCTACATTTGTATCTTCAATACTATTTGTAATTCAAGCAATACCAACGATTTCCAAATATATAATATATTTCGACTGAGTATTAGTATTAGTCTAAGTGACGACCATTGTTTTCCGTCACTTTCACTTATATTCCATAGCTCCAAATTTCCTAATTTCTGTTATTAACATGTGTTAATTTTCATCCACTTCACTAAACTCTGCAATTAAGCTTTTGATTTGTAACTACTCATTGTCATGCATCTGACTGAATTTTCACTTCTTCTATCATTTGTTAAGTGAAGAATATCAAGCAGTCCTTCATCAAGGTTTCTTTAAATCTGATCCTGACTTCTTATACCTATTTGTTAATAGATTATTTTTAAAGAAAAAAAAAACTGGATATTGATGTCTTTTATGGGTTAAGACAGCAAAAAAAGCATACACCATTGATATTAGACACTATCTTAACTTTAGACACCATTGATAGTATAGCTTCAAGGTATGAACATGATACTGTCATTATTATTTTCCCCATGATGGTCCGGGCTCCTTTGCAGAATAGACCATCTGCCTTTCTTTCCAGGCAGATCGTAAAAGGCGAGCATAAGCTTATCATCACTAACACCGTGACATCTGACTAGGTGGTAGAGTTTCGCAGCGACTCGCCCGAATTGGTACCACCGCCTAACCTATTCCTGCCGCCATAACGTGATGAAGTGTTCCGTTTCGGAGGGTAAGGTAGCCGGTAAACTTACTTTTTCTCGAGGCCTAACATCCTGACCTCAGGTTGGCAACGCACCATTACCATCTTTGGTGTCTCTAGGCGGCGTGAATTTCTTACCACCAGGAAATCCGTCTGCTTGTTTGACTTCCTATAACATAAAGAAAAGATATACATTGGGAATGTGGATCTATGTAAGTGCCCGGGGAGACCAAGGTTGACGTTCCACGATCAGATCACTCGGATATTACCTACCTAAGGGTGGTGTCAAAACTCTCCGAAACCGGCGTGTTTGTGTGAAAAGGATAATGATGTGAAGGAAGTTAGGCAGGTTTGTCAGGATCGTGGGGTTTGGCACTCGATACTCTCAACCTACCCAGTAAGAGACTTGGCGTGAAGATATGTATGTATGTATGTACTGCCATTATCATTGCAGAAATAGATAAAGAAGTGCAAAAATTACTCCCGGGATTTTTTTTTACCTCCAATAGTATTGTTGTCATTGTCACTATCATTTAAACTAATCTCGTCTCTTATGATCTGCCAGAAATAAAAGCATATTTTTTTCTACACAAGAGACCCGGAATAATACATGGAAAATTAGTTTTAATATCTGTAACATGATGTCTTTGTTTTAGCAACCCAAACGAAGCTCAACGACAAGAGGCCGTTCTTCCAATATCAAGGGAAAGAAACAAGTTCAAAAGCATCGTGTGGGATGAATATGACACTCTACATCAAAAGTATTTGGAAATTGGTGAGATAAATATTGTGATCTTTTTTTATTTGACTTGAACTGTACTTTTTTATGTTAAAAGTCAGGTAACAAGCACACGGGCCTCCGGATGGTAAAAGAGAACCGTGGTCTATTATCGTTGCCCTGAGACAGGGATGGATGCCTATTTTGCAAGTCTACTTGCTTCCCTACTCACTAGACAGGAATATGACAGTATCATCGTGGCGATAGGAATAGGTATGACCCCGGCAAGCTACTGCGAAATATTCTACCACCAGTAAACCTTTCTAAAAATTGTCATTTAAAGAGGGATCACACTTTTTATGGTAAACGCTTGTACTTTTCAACTATACATTTTGTTTAGCACTTAATATTTATTTATACCTGAAATGTTAAATAAAGTATACATACAGTACGAAAGTTTACCTTATTAATTTTTACATGAAATGTTAATAAAGTGAATTAGTGAAAAAGTACAAGCGTTTACATAAAAAAGTGTGTATACAAAGAAATGCCACCAAGTGCCGTCGATAACAAGTATAGATTCAAAATTGGGATCACATTCCTCTTATCTTGAATGTAAGACATAACAATTAATAACTAAAATGGGAATACGCAAAATGTTATACTGATCAGAAATCAGTTGCCTTAATCATCATTTCATAAAATTTTAAGTAATTTATTTAAAAATGTTAAACAAATGAAGTATCTTTAGAAAATAAGATAACAATCTAACTCTCAAACTTAGATAAATAAACCCAAAAATATCATTAACAACTGCAATATAATTAATTATGAAATATCAAACCTGCACAGAAAACAAGAACCGGCAAAACCTGAATCTAAGAACATAATATTCACCAATTATTTATCATTAGTAATAACATAAAACAGTACATATACGAAATAACAACTTTAATTTTAACGTAATACCTTCTAAGGTATTACGTTAAAATTAAAGTTCTTATTTTAAAAGCTTCAAGCAACTTTAATTTTAAAAGCTTCATTGAAGATAGCTATAATTACAAAACTTGTAAATTGTAATGCTTATAATAATAGATTGTTCAGTTAAAACTTTGTAACTCACATACTTATTTAGCTTAGGTATTTTTAATCGATTTCAAAAATGGGGAGATCGTCGATTGCATGTTTTTTAATATATTACTCGGCCAATATCGAACCGATGTGGATGTTTTTTTTTAAAGAAAAATAGATCATGATTCCGAGGTGGTCCTGTATTAGTTTTATCATAATTTAACTAGTGGTGTGTGTGTGTGTGTGTTTGAGGTAAACTCAATAGCGCCTAAATTTTTCACTCATCTTGACGACCTCATCATTGATGTTATAGTAAGTGTAGATAGAAGGATGTTGATAAAATTCAATGGTACTATTTCGGAATATTTGCTATTTTTCGATAACTTGGATCCAGCTATTGCAGTTTTACAGTGGCTAATTATTACTCTATCATTAAAATATAAAGAATTAAAACTATTTCTCGTTAGTTATTTAGGAAAGTCGTGGTTATGTAGCTTTTATAGCGTCGTATTGTAACATTTAAATTAGACAATTTCATTAGGTATTATTTATATATGTTTAAATTATATATTATAATATATAGAAATTATATATATCGCGACGTAGTAATCAATGAAATAGTTGGAATCGGTTATTTTAGTTTTAGTGCGCTTAAATATAAAACATATTTTAATACGTTGGAAATTATTTTTCTTTAATGACTATGTCATTTATCGCAGATAAATATTAAAACACGACAATGTATTCAGGGATTTGAATGACGTATTTGTCGCAATATGTACTTAATACTTAATTAATCTGTATTTTAATATTAACGTGAAGGAAGGTGAAAGGAATAATGATATTAGCATTTTAGTTTATGGGTAAATTTTCAGCCTTTGATAGATGGATTGCAAGGCAAACAAACAGCTCGACTTCCTGTTAAACCAAACCAAGGAATCCTTTTATAATTGACTAGTAGTTTCACGCAGCTTCGGCTGCGTAACTTGGCTTTTACTGTACCGATTTTGATAAAACAAAGCCTATGCCACTCAAAGATAATGTAGCATTCTAAGAGTTTTTGAAATTGGTCCAGTACTTTTAGAGCCTATTCATTTTAAACAAATAAAAAATCAAACATTTTCTCTTTATAATATTAGTATAGTCTATAGAAAGCAACTAAATATAAATAAAATTATATATTATAACGTATATTTAGAGACTTAACTTCAAAATAGTGAACAAAATAACAACACGAAAATCGAATGTTTAACCACTAAATTATATCAAAAAGTAACTACTGTAAAAGAATAAAATAAAGTATCTTAACGCCCGTATCCGCGAGTAAATATGTAGCCAGTGCACCCACTTCCATCTGAAGAAAATATCTCCCACTTTCAAAAAATGGGAATAAGTACATACCATATTGCGATAGATGGCAAGCCTATCACGTTGATTTCAGGCAACATTTTATTAGAAAATTAAAAAAAAACACACTTTTTTGTTGCCAAATTGCTACTGCTGATGCTGCACAACATCCAACTGCTTAACCATAGGGGCGATGAAACTTACAAAAGAGTCAAGATACATGAAGTGATATACATACATGAGAAATATTTTTTATAGTTGTCTTACTTATAAACAAAGCCTGAGGTGACTAAAGAGTAAAGCTAGGTTGATATTATAATCTAGGTCGCATTATAATAAACATTATAATACCCGGTCAATTCTTGCAGTACTATATTTATTTATCTATATTTATTAATAAGAAGGCAATAGTGTTTTTCGACTAGAAATGCAAGAAACCAATATAAAGTGTGTATTTGACACGTGTGTAACGAAAACTTCTGTAGTAGTTTAGATACAAATTAGACTTCAAAATTCCTTTTGCATTTTTGTCGGAAGCAAGTGGTTAAATATTAAGAAGTTTTTTGTCTGCAATGTATAGCGAACAAAGCTGCGCGTTGTAAATTGTAGGTGCCGACTTAATACGCTTCATTACATTGCTGTTTTTATAAAAATGTATTATTTATTAGATATAATAAAAATCGAGTTGCGTTAGATGAAATAATAGTAAAATTAATACAAAAATACAAAATCATTAAAAAAAACTTAAAATTTCCTACACAAAATTCCAACTACTTTTGCATGTCTATCATGTACAGCAGGGCTTCCCAAACTGTGCGTCTCGACTCCCTGGGGCCTCGTGGCACTGCTACCGAGAGACTAGACTTTTCCTTATTATAACTGATAACTAAATTTGATCCATGAGTTGAAATCTGGGTTAAGAGGAGTCATAAAAATAGTGGTTTTTCTGTATAAATGGAAAGTGTTTGATCCGGAGGAGAAGACTCCTGTGACACTGAGTGGGTTAAGGGGCGTCGTTAAAAAACAGCACGACCAAAGGGCGTCACAGTACAAATAAGTTTGGGAAGCCCTGATGTATAGAATCCATGGCTGCATCTTTCGTTACACTACCATTTACAGTGTAATGGCTGCAACTCCTTGAAACCGAAAGTCCATCATTCAGAATGTCTCCATAAAAATTAATTGGAAATATTACCACGTGATTAATGAGCATGTCAGTTTGCATAAATTAATATTAAAACGTCACAACATTGTTAAAGTTGAACTTAATGATTTCATTAACCATGTTGATACACACAGACTTAATTAGTATTTGTTTCATTATCAAAGTTAAATAACGGCGAAGGTATGGTTATGACGGAATAATATTAGTTTAATGGAGGATAAACACGCAGAATAATGTTATAACGTTCACAATATGACTCAATAATCATTTTATGCTCAAATAAAAAGTATTTCACGCCCGTATCCCTGAAAAAGGCAGAGGCGCATCTAGGACACCCACGACTAGACGAAGACACTAAGTCCCATAAAGTGATAGAAGGCAAGTCTATCGCCAACCGGGCATTATTATATTGACTAAAAAATTTAAAATATACGATTTTTCTTTCCGTACCGATTTCATTCGATCCTTGGATCGAAGCCGGAATAAAATAGGTGAAATATTTAAGATTATGTATACGTTTCTAACTGTCAGAACTTATTTATCTTCAACCTTTGTTTTCGATGCAATGTTTATAATGTGAGGGTAGCAAAACTGTAAAAATCGACTTCGATTTCAATAATTACATTAGTAATACGTACCCACAAAAATAGTACTTTTCTTGAATACCTTAGAATCCCATCATCAGATCCAGACTTGGCGGCTATAAAACCACTTCGGAAGCACGCTTTTTCGAATAGAAAATGTTTTTATTATCAGTTCAGAAATGACAGAGAAATTTTAATAACAAACACATTAACAACTTTGTCCTGTTTTCTAAGTTGGTTAAAATATGCATAATAATGTTAGTATAAAACTATATGTATGTGAATGTATATACATATAGTTACAGTACGTTTAATTAATATAACAATCTTTCGTTCGAAAACGTTTCATGTAAGGTATAAGTAGACACTTTTAGATCATTATAAACTTTAAATAATAACAAAGCACCTTTGCACTAAACCGACTATTTACTTAGTCTGGCCATAAATACTGTTACACTTAAAAATAAAAAAATATTACATTTGAATTTCGAATCTGTCATTTTTATACGATTGTTCATTGTGTTTTCTCNTTATGTATTAAACTAACACACTGTAAAAGTAATATATGTTATTTGCAGTTAAAAAAATATTTTTTTTCTTTATTACAATATTTATGGCAAGACTAGGTATAATTAATAATATTCTTTTCAAAAAATCTACCTAGGTATAATATTGTTTTGGTAGAAATATAAAATATGACACAAAAATGAAACTTTATTTTCCCTTTGTCATTACAAAATAAAAATAAATAAAATTATCTCTTGTCAGTTACTAAGGATAGTAATGGCCATGTAGTAATTATTACAGCGTCATATTGTTACAATTAAATTAATTTCATAAACTCAATTAATATTTGTTTAATTAATAAAGCTGTATAAAGTAAATACCTCGTCGTGTAATTCGACTAAGTAGTCTTAAGCTACGGCAACAATTAACTTTATGTTATTTTGTGTCATTTATCGATGAACTTTTTTTGGGTAGAATTTGAGCATTTAAAACTTCCCTTCGGTAAAACATCATTAAAATGAGTTAGTCATTATTTTAGGTATTGTCTATTTCATAATGATATGTTATAATATTTATGTGTAACTAGCTGTTCCCGCGAATTTCGTTCCGCCCTTTCAGTTTGTATGGGAAAAAATTGTTGTTTTTCCCAGTTTCCTCAAAATTGAACAGGATAAAATGTATCCTATGTCCTTCTCCCGGTTTCAAGTTACCTCGCTACCAATTTTCAGCCTAATCGGTGTAGCCGTTCTTGAGTTATAAATAGTGTAACTAACACCACTTTCTTTTATATATATAGATATTTGCTTAACATAATATTACAAAACTTAACGTATCGTTAATTTTCGCAATTTTATGTACACAAAATATTAAGATAAAATTTCTCATATTCTCATACTTAATAAAATTTAGTCATATTACTTCAAAATAAACCGATCTCTAATCCCTATTAAATAGCAGATTTACCAAAATCTACTTCGTATTCACTTAAATATGTGTGTGATATATATAAAAGATTCGTTCTAAAACAATATTCTAACACACAATATCTTTACAGGAATGAAGCCACGCATGAAGAACCATTACCGAGCTCATCAACTATCAGTCTGGTTAAGGCTGATCCCGGAAATCCATCGAGCTGGGATGAAGGATGTCGTAGCGAAACACAACCTATTTCGAAACCACAACGACCCGGAACTGTATGACGGCTTAGTCCGACCCGACCCTCTCACGCGAGTGAACTACTATGATCCCACTCTCGACCAATATAGAAGGCCGTATAACATCACTTTAGATATACCGTCCACTACTATGGAGACTTATGTAACGACCTGCATCAGTGTAATGTCACCCAGACCCGACTCCCTTGTCACTCAAAGTCAAACAAACAATTCCCATCAAGACGTTTCCAATCTGGAAGTCGCAGGATACACTGCTTATTCTACCGCATTAAGTGTCACGATTGCTATTGGATGTTCTCTATTGATTTTGAATGTACTTATTTTTGCGGGTGTCTATTATCAAAGAGATAAAACGAGACTCCAAGTCAAAGCTTTACAACAACAGAAGAGAAATCACAATGCGACGTTCGACAGTGTTACATCAAAGCATCCTCATTTCTTTGTGGGACATTCACAAAGTTCAAGCACTATAGTTGATATAGATCATCAAGATAAAAATGCAATTATCGCAATGTCGAATCGAGTTCCACATTTCACGAGCACAAATTGTCCAAATGTTTGCCACACAGGAATCCAAATGTCAAATCTGAAACAATCTCCAACTAGTAGGGGACAATGTACAACTTTGCCTAGAAAAGTCGGCTTTAGCTATCAAAATCAAATTTGTAATGCTTCAAATTGTATGACGTTGCCAAAAAACGCAACTTTCCTGAGTAGTGGTAACTTGCCTGATGTCCAAGCACAGACAGGGCAATCTCAGACACCGGGTAATGGATCTATACCTACTTCGTCACCACAACAGTTTTCTCAAAAATCAAGAGTCCCTCAAGCAGCAATGTCGGAAATGAACGTATGAGAAATAGACGATATTTACAATTATGTTTAAAGTGACATTTGTGACATGGACGCATATAATCACTACTGGTGCATAGTTGTGAATATCAATGAAATAATGTATATAACTAATATATTCTAGTTTATTGTATACATGTAAATACTTACCATTAAAAATGGTTTCAAATATAGATGTATAATTTGATTCGAAGTAATGGGGTATGTGAAAATTTTTGTTTCATTATAGATTTGCCATTTCAAATGGCATTGTAAATATATGTTTAAATTATAAAGAATGCGTGTCAAATCCTATATTTACCTCAATTTAATATAAATTTGTTTAAATTGTTTAAAAAATTTGTTTTCTTCGCCAAATAAAATTATTCGACATACATTTGAATTTGGCACTAAAATAAAAGCGTCTCTAACTTATTCAAATTATTATTTCGTTGCCCAAATAATAATGCTCACTAAAATGTTTGAAATCGTTTATGTCGTCAAGTTGAATTAAATATATTATCTCTAATTACTTAGACCTATAAATTAACCTTGTGCCGTTTAATATAAACACATGATTAAAAAATCAGAGGTACTGGCAATTAGAAGTAATGGCTCCAATATTTCTTTAACAGATACTTGTAATCGTAATTTAAAACTGTATTTCCGCTTTTGATTATGATTTTTTTTATTTTGATATAAATTCTCAATGTAAGAAACATGCTTATTTAGCCCCGATTTACCGGGACTATTAGTAACGAAGATTTGAGCGTGTCTCTCCATCATAGTGATCAAACTTTGCCTGTGTAGACGAAATTGACGAAGACTAAATTTGTCCAATTATAATGTCAATAATCTTTGAACGACTTGCGAGATGTTAGAGATTGAAGACAATATTAGAAAACAAGATAATTACCTTAATTTTCAACTTGGAGGGAATAACTTTGGTTATAAATATACTTTGTTCACTGGATTTGATAATATCTGAATCGCTCAGTAGCAATTTCTAGATAACACAAGATGAGTAATTACTAAAGTTTTGGATAATCGTAATATTATTTACTTCAGTTTTATGAAAACATCAAACTACATACATTCTTAACATTCCCAAAATAAATTCATACATGATTATACTCTAATATTGTTGAAATTTAAAAAAAAATCTTGCTATAGTAGAGGAGACCGTAGGATATCGACCTTCACCGATCTGATAACCAGATGAAACATATTTTTTATCGAATATAATTTATAAACAAATATGCCTATAATTAGTTTCCTATCTGAAAGTGCTCATGGCTATTTTTAATTACGAGCCGGTGGGAGCCGGCTCGTAGACTATAGATGGATTTTCAAATTAAATTGTTTACGAGATGGTATTTTTATTTCATATAGATGAAAAAAAATATTGACGAATTGTGTGTCCATTAAAATTTTCCACTTAATATACATTAGCAAGAAAATACAGGTGGAAATATTTTTATTTATAAGCCAAAGTAATACGCGTCTGAGAAAATGCAAACGCACTTTAAGGGTCTAAGTACGCATACGTACAGATTAGGTGTCTGTTATGTATGTTTTTTGTAGATAGTATTGTAAAATTGCTACAGAAATGTAGTAAGGCTTACTTCCGGAATTTTAGTACGATACTCTGGTCCTAAAAAAATCAAACGCATCTAAAAATATCTATCGACACGTTACACAAGTGCGTAATTTTTCCTTACGGAATTTGAGTGGGATGGATATTGATCTGATCGACAATAAGTTTGCAATTAATCACATTGTGGGACTTAGTGTTTTCATCTATTCGGTGGTGCCCTAGCTGTACCTCTGCCTAACATTACGGGAATACGGGCGTGAAGATACATTTTTGTATGTTATATGATAAACTTAGATCAACATCCCTCAAAGATATTTAGTTTCAATTCCAATGTTTGTTATTACATGTATCTTTTGATCCTGCCTATTACTTGTGACTAATTACTCTCGCACTCTGTATTTTGACTTTAATTAACATGAATGAGTGTGTATGTTAACGTGTTAAATATTTCTCTATGTTAAAGGAAACCTTATTTATGCCTTAGAGTGCGTCTCATTTTCTCAAACCTACAAAGTAAAGCTAAGGGCACATGATTGTAATTCAAATAAATAACTTTTGCTCAACGCTAACGATAACGAAATTTTATAATGGTATGAAATAATACATAACACATTTAGTTTATATTGTGAAAGTTCTTAAGACGCGTTTGTTGTCAATGAATTTAAACTAATTTGTATTAAACTTTGTTTTATATCTTATGTCAAGTATACTGAAATGTTTTTAAAATTTTAAAGTTAGGCATTATTATGGCATAGGTATTATTATATGGTACAAAAATTTTATGGTATAAAATTTATATGTATTCAGCACTAAATTGTCTTCACTTTTATTTGCCATAACATTTCTGTGTTCTTTCTTTAACAACATGTACTGTCTTGAAAATGTTTTTGAGTTAACTAAGGTGCTATCATGATAACTTTAACAGGTTTTTTTTAATGCCACATATTATGCCTAGTATGAGTTGGAATGTTTTAGTTAAATATTTATTATTATAAGTAAAATCTCGAAAGACCACAATAAATAAAATTATTATTCGTCTCAAGTATTACGATCGTGTAACCTTAGCCTAACTTCAAATTATGTCGAATAAATTACCTTGTATTTAGATAGAAATTTGTGTATTTGTACGCATCGATCAACTTTATAATCAACATGTTCAATTTGTTTTTCATGTTATCTAACTTGTACCTATCTTATGAGAAGTATCAAATACCAAAAATATGACAGATTAAAATTCATTACAAAATTATGACATTTTTTTATTTAGTAAACTTGTCGACAAAAGTCTAGATAGACAAAAAAATAAGGCCAAAATATGAAAACTAAAAAAACAGTAAGAAATGCTAAATAAGAAAAAAAATATTGAGCAACGAAATTTGAATACGAATTTGGAACGAAGATTGCAAACTTGAAGGTAAGTTTTCGGTACACATCCGGTCAATAGGGTTTATGTGCCTATTCGCGTCCACGCACCAATTCGTGTCCATTTCGCGGACACCGTTTAAAAAACCCTTAAAAATAGGTATACTAACAAACTAGGGAAATGAAAAGTCGTTTCTGCCTATAATACAATATATTAGTAACACATATACCAAGACAAAAGAACTGTTCAAATGTTTCCTATTTAAAAAAAATAATGAATCTTAGCTATAAAAAAAGTTGTGTAAATAGCTATAATTTTAGTAAAAAATAGTGAACCGGCGCGCGTTTCATATGTAATTTTTCAATGTTTTAATTTTAATTAAAGAATTTATTAGTTCCTAGACCTTGCTAACGAATGAAAGAATAAAAGCAATGATAATTTTGATTGATTATTGTATTTTTAAAGAGAAAATGAGGTGGACGCGAACTGGTATATTAATTTTACGAATTAGCCAGTTTGCGTCTAGGGTGGACGCGAACTCATCTTACTATTTCTAACTTGATCCTTTATTTTAATATAAAGAAATATGTTATAAGGATGGGGTTTTATTTTGTTTTTACCATTATTATTATGCTTATTAAAATAGCCAATTTGCGTCCACATAATTATGGTAATAGAAAAAGATATAGACGTCGAAATTTACCTGGATGCAAACTGGATGGACGGATTATACTATGTACCAGTTTGCGTCCACTTATTTATTTAAATGCTAAATCTTAAGTAAGTGACTTATAAAATTAAATCAGACAGTTATAGATAGGTGGTAGTCGGTGAAGTGCATTGTATAATCCCATCGGGACTACCACCACTGCTCCGGAAGGGAACAAGTGCATTAAACTGTTTCTGCCTTCTTCCACTTATACACAAGCAGCTACATGATAAATTTTAACTACATTAAGACAAATATACTATAATAAACTTATATTCAGGCTTGTATTCCCCAAAGTTGACAAAGGTGCAACTAGGCCACGTACGATTATGATTAGTTCCACAATGCGATAGATGACAAACCTATTGCCAACCGGGCACATGTTCTATCCCGGACGATGTTTTCATTAGAAAATAAAAAAGATAAAGAGCATATCAACAACGAAAGATAAAAAGGTACGATAAGGTACCTTTTCATAGGTAAGTTAAGCAAGTTTAAGACACGATAGGTAAAAATTAAAGAAAACTAAAAAAATTTGTAAAATAGACGTGCTCGATGTGAAATCTCAGAGAAAATTGGCTGCTTGCAGATCTAACGAAATCTTTTAAAGATTGTAAAATGTCTGTATTCTAAAATTAAGATATTGTGGATGCGAAAAAAAGAATTATATGACCTAGTGGTGACCTGCCTTATATAGAGTAAGTTACAATATATAGTAAGGGCATGTTCCGTTGTTTGGTGAACGTTGTAAGAATGGCAGATTAAAGATTGCAAGTACAGATATAAATTGCGAAACTGGAAGGACGTACTTAGTTGCCCGGGGAGACCTAAGTTGATATTCCATTGGCAATTTAACCCATTTTTTTTTTTTTTACGTGTGGAAATCCATCATGGATACCCGCCACTCTCGGGGGAAATGGCGGGTTATGTGAGACTCCTACTCACTAAAACCACACGGTGTCCTCCCCTTCGCCAGGTACCGGGGCTGTGGGGACGCTTTCGCAAACTTCCACTGCCCCGGCGGCGCTGGATCCAACGATCCCCTTATGGCAGCCCACCCAACAGTGGGCCGCAAACCGTCTGAAGTGGTGCATGGAGACACAGCGTGCACCACTTCGGGGGTTCCAGTGGCGACAGGCACCCCCGTACCTGCCGCAACCCCATCTCGACCGGGCGGGCTAGATGGAAAGCCCGCCCCCCTCCTCCGCGGGCCGTACTGCCGCCATCCCACGCGGGCCAAGTGGCCCACCACCCTGTGTGCGCTCCTCGTGTCCCCTCTTGAGCAGAGAGGGGTACTGAGGAGCGCCCTCCCTGGTCCGTATTGGTTTCACCGGGGCCCCAGCTCGACCCCAGTTACTCAGCCCCCCCGACGCGACAAGGCTCGGACCCTCGGGGGGAATTGGCAATTTAACCCAGGGCCAACTCTTGCCATCACAGTCTCCACAACCAGCTTCTTTGTTTGAAAAAAGGAATGAATGTGAAGGAAGCAAGTGACATTTGGTACTCGATATTCTCTGCAAACCCAGTAAGGAACTGGGCGTGAACAAATGTATTTATAGAGAAAGACTTAAAACCCAACATTTCTACAAATTTTCTGAAAAAATCGCCCCTTAACCTCTTCATAACAAACGGTGGACGCAAACTGGTCCATGGATGGACGCGATCTGGATTTTGTGAACGCAAACTGGTCAAATGGCCACATTCCGATTATTTTAATTATTAAAAAATAATCACTAGACATTTTGGCTAAAACTTAGCTTAATCCTAAAATAGACTATACTACGGCTGAGTTACAATTTTAGTTAATTCAAAACTAGATCTAGAACATTTTTATATTTTATCTCAAACCTGGAAACTCCACTAAGTGGACGCAAATAGGCGAAACAACCCTATGATGACGCTAGCGCGTCCCGCGGTAATACCCGCGGCTATGGCTCGCTCCATGATGTCACCTCCCCCGCTACCCGCGCGGCCGTTGCTTAGCAACCTCCTTGCAATCGCGCCCCCACCATCATACTAGGTATTTACTTTTATAGTTAATCTATTTCTAAATAATATTTATTCACAAATCGTCGGCTTATTGCAAGAAGCCATTATGTGATATTCATTATTCTTAAATCAGTTAATGTCTGACTGCCAAAGTTGCAGCTATGGATTTCAAACTGCTCTAAAATCCATAACTGCAACTTTGGTAGCATAACACCTAAAGTAAATTAGTCAGGAGTGCATTGTGAAATATGTCAAAATGAATCCATCCATGAAAAAACGTAATTAGTGAATTCTTGCGTAAGCCGACGAAATATTCAAGTTTCCACCAGTTTATTAAGATCGAGTAAAAATTGCTTAAAAATTACATTTATTGTTAGGGAGCCCACTCTTATATTTAGTTTATTATAATAATTATAAATAATTGAATAACAATTATTTATTTTGAAAGATATAAGTAAATATTTTGTGAAAATTTGAAGCGTCTACCTGTTACTGGTTTAAAAATTGAGCAAAAAATACGAAAAAAAAACATGTTTATTGTATGGGTACAGCCGTTAATATTTTGTTTTTATTAACTTTTAGTATTTGTTGTTATAGCGGCAACGGAAATACATCATTAGTGAAAATTTCAACATTCTAGCTATCACAGTTCATGAGATACAGTTTGAAAACAGATAGACAGACAGCGAAGACTTATTAATAGGGTTCCATTTTTACCCTTTGGGTACAGAACGCTTAAAATACATATAAAAATTTCAAAACGAATGAAATTGTTTGTTTATTGAAACTGTTGAGGGTTTATTACACGTAACATAAGTTTATTAGCAAACCAAGTGAGGCATCACAGACACAGAACAAATATGGAATAGTATAGAAACTAATTTAGTTAACTTATTACTTACCGTGTAAGTATATGTATGACAAATAACTATCGAAATCAGACTAGGTTCCGCGAGCGGGGAACTCAAGATGCGTCTTTTTGATTTTTTAATTGTCATAAAAAAACAGCAACTCCCAAAAAACTTGTACGTATAGGTATGTAGTTAAAAACCATCTCGATAATGTAAGCTTTCAAACAAAAACAAATCTGGATCGAAATTGGTCCATTCGATTAAGTGTTAAGATACCACAGTTAGATAAACACAGATACGTCATACTTATAATAACTATCTTTTTTCCGTCGGAATTTAACAAAATAGCCTTGCCGAGGTAAGCGACCGTTTAAAGATAGATACAGTTCACAAAGTCGAGTTGTAGTTGCTTATAAAACGTACTGTTTTTTGTATTATTATAATTATTTGCGTTAAAATGTACAAAAACTTATTTTAATTTAATATAACCATTCTGATTTCTTTCTCACGCACACCTCGATACAAAGCGTTTACCAATGTATCGTCGATGACCATCGTCAAATCCCGCTCGACTTCGTGAGTTGCAAGAAATGTATTATGTAGCTTTGGCCAATCGTGAGTGCCTGGTTCATATAATACTTAAATCCTCTCCATTAGAGCTACAGGGTTGTGATGTTATTTTTATACTGCTCAGTTACAAACAATATAAGTAAATGTACTCACTGCATCGGCTTTTACTTTTTTCTCTGGTTAATTTTTTAAACCGCTAGTACCACTTGACTTCAAAAACTGAAGAGATTAAGAGCCTCGACAATTCGCATCTTTGTGTGAGTTTGCCATTTCTAAAGTTTGTAGGCAGTTTTCATACGGTTCAATATTTGCTCTGTGACACAAATTTCTATCATCTGCTCATGCTCACTTTTATGGTGTAAGTTGCGTAGGTATGTCATGTTACTGTTGCTCACGCCTTTGCCAGCTTCTTCACCTTCGTCTTCAAGTTACTTCGCACTACAGTTAGAAAACCGGTGAGGTGAGTGAGGTAAGATAAAATACTTGTATACTCTCTAACATTTGGTCTACTTCTATTTTATAAAATCTTTCTGAATCAATTAAGTGTCTTTTTAACTACGACCGAATAAAAGGGTGTTACAAAAGAGACAAATAAAGGTGTTTGACTCGTTTGTATGTGTCTGTGGCATCATAAAGCCCACTTGCACGTTTCTGGGTTAAATATTTAACTCAACGTTAGCTTTAACACAGGACTCAACATGAACTATATATTTGACAGTTTTACCCGACATTAAACTTTACCCAGGAACGTGCAAGTGACCCTAATTAGGGCACCAACTACTAGCTGAAGACGTTTAAGGTCAATAATGTAATAAATTGCAAACATATTGCCTATGTGACCAATATAAATACATTTTCCTTATATTACCTGGGCCTCGATTCTGGAGTCTGATGAAGCAAAACGGGCCGACCACAGACGCAATATTGCTATATCAATAGGGAGTAGATTCTTCTAATTATCTTATGAAATACTTATCGGTCACGTTCCTCGTGTGATTCAGTAAATATTGTTAATTTTTCATTTGGTTCCCGTGGGAGTGTTGAATGACCTTTAATAATGCGAAGGTCGTAAACATCAGCTAGTGAAACAAAAACAGCCACATTTCCACTTCCGACTCTAGCGTGAATCACGAAAACACTACCATTAATTAATAATTAATATTGTTTTTATAATAGTGGTTGCAAACAAATTTACAATTATGCCACTCCTGTTATGACTGCTAAATGCGGGATTAATAGCGGTTAATTGTCGCTGTTAGAATGCAAAACGATTTATAATTAATTTAAAAAACAGTTTCAACTTTATGTAGAGCTAAATTTATTTATACAATGGAAGCAGCGAACATTAAGTTTTTTGCATTTTTGTAATATAAAAACAAGAATTCATAAAATGTATACATGGGTTTTCCTGAGGTTCATACTCTGACGAGGCAGCCAGAGGTACATCCAGGGCACCCACAACTAGCCAAAAGACACTTAGTCCCTGGGTGATGCGTGGTAAGTCTATCACCAAAAATATGTGTATTTCTAAGATATTAAAACTAAACTGACGTTTGGATATAAAACGTCTATCATGAGCTTACCATCAACTACTCCATAAACAAAGCTGAAATAATAAAAAAAAATGGTTCTCAACCGTCGAAAAAAACACAGTGTCACAGAATTGGAACAGTTAGGTAGGCATATCATTCAAAAGTGCAAAGACAAAGAATATGAAACTGGTGGCAATATATGTAATCCGCTTGCTTTACCTTGTGGGAGTCATAGCTGGAATCTCAGCCTAGCAGATTCTTGTCTCGTGCCCAAGGAAAAAAAAGTTTGAGTTGCTAAAAAGGTTTAAACTTTGCCGATTCAAGTCAGATATGTTTTATTTTAAGCGCTCATTAAACTTTGCTATCGGTTAAAGACATTAAATACCAATAACGTGTGTATAATATGTGTTTTTCCCCGTGTTGGTCCGGGCTTTTTTTGTAAAATAGACCATCTGCCTTCCTGTGCCAGGCAGCTCGTAAAAGACGAGCATTGGCTGACTAGTTGGTAGAGTTTGGCAGCGACTCGCCCGGATTGGTACCACCGCCTTACCTATTATTTATACCACCATTACCACCTTTGGTGTCTCTAGGCGGCGAAAATTTCTTACCATCAGGAAATCCGTCTGCTTGTTTGACTTCCAATGTCATAAAAAAAATATTATATGTAATGTTTTACGGACTTAGTTGAAAAATAAACAGATTGTCAAACTTTTGCATCACATGCTTTTCTTGAAAAATAAGGAACCTCGCAAAAACCTGCAGCCCGGAGCATCGCTAAGGGTAAGACCGCTGCAGATGTGGAGAAACATAACCAGGCCTCTAATTATGGTGACATTTGGTACTCGATATTCTGTGTCTTCTTGAATGTAATTCAGTGTGAAGATATGTATGTGTATATCTAATAAGTATGTGACATAAAATCTCAAAACGACAGTTTGCACTCCGAGAGTGCCGGCAGAAGTGAAAACTTGAATATTAAAGTTGTGCAATAATTTAAATTTTGGAATGGTTAGGGAATACTCTTGCACGAATTGCTTTAATTATCAGTATGAAACAACTATCCATTATGTGGTAGAATACAATTTTTACTATCGTACAAAAACATGACATCACGAACATTTGCTCAAGCGCCCTGGGCCGTCTTAACGAGACAGCAGGCGCAGGCGTACATTTTCGCAGCGCCGTAGAATGAGAGGGGGATACTTCCTCTCCTACGCCGAGCCGGCTGTTAACTTTGCATCCGTCTTACGAATTTTCAATCAGGTCACGTGTCATTCCAAGAAAAGTGGGCAACGCCGCTAAAGAAGTTTTCACTACAAAAATATTCGTAAAAAGTATGTACTTTAAAGTTTACTATTTATATTATAACTAGCTGCCCGTTCCGGCTTCGCTCGGATGGTAATTTTTTACCATAAATTAAGATATAAGCTATCCTATCTCTCAAGTTGGATCGAACTGCACATGGTGTGCGAATTTTATTATAGTCGGTTAAGTGGTTTAAGTGTCCATTGAGGACAAACATTGTGACACGAGATTTATATATATTAAGATAGTTTAGTCCCCCCGTTTTGGTCCGGGCTCCTTTGCAGAAAATACCATCTGCTTTCCAGCCAGGCAGCTCGTAAAAGGCGAGCATAGGCTTAACATCACTAGCACCGTGACATCCTGCTAGGTGGTAGAGTTTCGCAGCGACTCGCCTGGATTGGTACCACCGCCTTAACTATTCCTTCTATCTTAACGTCTAATGTTTGTCTTCGTCGTATTCCAGTACGTATTGTTAGGTAGCCGGTAAACTTACTTTTCCTCCAGGCCTAACATCCCGGCGTCAGGTTGACAATTCACCGTTACCACCTTCTGTGTCTCTATGCGGTGTGATTTTCTTACCATTAGGAAATCTGTCTAATTATTTGCCTTACAATATCATAAAAAAAATATACACATATTACAAAACCTACTTGTGCCCGTCAACATTAGTATACGAGTACCACCACTGGATTGGAATATCATCCTCAGAAGGTAAGAGGAGAAGAAAGAAACTCAGCCGGCTTGTCGATTAAAATTAATCGTAGTAAGCAAGAAGATTAATACTCATATCACGATATTAATTGGTTTCGTTGGGATTATATCAAATTTGCTATTTAACGAGTAACGTGATATATTTACTTATACTTAGTTAAGACCAACGTCACAGTTTATTACTAATGATACTACGTAATTAGTCTATCTTTCCACTAACACAATTATCCAACTATTCATTTACAAATTAAACGAAGTGAAACTTCAAAAACCTGACTTTGATTTCATTAGTAAATCATCCGGGTGTTCAACAAAAAAGCATTTTTCTTGGTACTTTATCATAAGACCCAGGTTTTAAGACAGTGATGCCACCTCGAAAAGAAAAACGTAGGTATCTTCATGACCATATCCCCGAAAAGGTAGGCAGAGGTTACAACCAGGACATCCGCGATTAGTTGAATACACTTAGACCGACAATGTAATAGGTGGGCAAGCCTATCGCAAACCAGGCACATATCCTATTCCGGACAACGTTGTTTTTTATTTTGTTGCCCGACCCGGGGATCGAACCCGGGACCTCAAGAAGTCAAATCTGACGCTGGACCGTTAGGCCACATAGAGGAAATCTTTTAAATAATAAATTGTTAATTTGTTTTTTTTAATAGTTCAGAAATGACGGATAATTCGAATAACATACATACAAAAATGTAGTAGTTGAGCATTTAAGCTCATACTATTTTTAACCTGATTAAACAGATTTTTTATCATTTATCTCACGATTTTCTTTAATTTAAAGTACGCATCAATATTTTTATCCCAGTTACATACATGACGTCGTCAGTGAACATCAATTTCGACAGAAGGGACTGACGGGTGAGTGTAACAACTCTTTAACCGACTCCAAAGAAGAGGAAAGGGTGAATTTGACTGTATGTTTTTTCATTCTTTTGTATATTTGTTTTGCCATTACTCTATAAAACAACGAATAAATTTTGATGGCTCTTTATTGAGTTCGATTTCTATTAAGTCCCATTAATTTGCAGTTACGTAATTTCCTCGCATTGGTCCGGTTCCACTAAGCAAAAAGACTATCTATCGCCAACCGGGCACATATACTATCCCAAGCAGTATTTTTTTTTATTGGAAAATTGGAAAAACCCAATTTTGTTTTGGTTGCCCGACCCGGGATTCGAACCCGGGACCTCATGCAGTCAAGTCCAACAACTGAACCGCTAGACCACAGAGGCACTTTTTTTTTTACTACCTAAATTGAATAAATTGAGTAGATGCTTTGTAGTTTCACTGCGTTTAAATTGTTATAGTAATTCTTGTTCATGCATACTCTGTGGACACTAACTATGTCACAATATCTTGAAAATGTTAGAATTCACGATAATTTGAGTTGGAATTTGCATGCAAAAAAATAAGTTACTGGTGACTGACAAGAGTCAATTTAACATTTTTACTGCATTTTTAAGTTCAAAATAAATATCCCTGGATAAATTACTCTAGTTAAATCTAACCTCAAAGTAAGCAAATCATATGCTTCTGTTAAGGGTGTTAGTCAACGATACTAATTCATAACAGAGAAATATGCAACATATTATGTGTACTTGTCAAATCTTAATAACATTTATATAGGACCACCTTCTATCACAAATTAAAAAAAAAACATTAAAAATGTTGTTGGTTGGTTGGTCAAATAAACACGTAAAAAACATGCAGTCGAATTGGGAATCCTTTTCTTCTTTGAGTAAAAAATACTTATTTCAAATTTATAGTATCTTCACGCCCATATGCCCGAAGCGGTAGGCAGAGGCACAAATAGGGCATCCATTGGTCGAAGACACGAAGTGTAAGACAAGCCTATTGCCAACCGGGCACATATCCAATCCCGGGCAAACTTATTTTTATTAGGAAATTAAAAATTCTTATTTTCTAGTTTTTAGGGTCCGGGACCGCAAGAAGTCAAGTCCAACGATCGACCGCTAGACCACAGAGCTAATAAAAATAAAAATGCAAATAAAAAGAATATAGATCAAAACATTTAGTGCAAAATATGATAGGCAAACATTAAATAACCTTTTTAAACTAATTACTCAAACAACTAGAAGCTAGTATTCATAAATCCAAAACTAAATATTGGTACATCAACCCCAGAAAGTACATTTGAAATTCATTGTAAGTACTCTGAAAACCAACGTCTCCTCGCAAGTGGCTGCGCCAACAGAATTTAAAATTTTTAAAATGTAAAGAAACTTTAAAATCGCTGAGAAAACAAGTTCCTTAAGCCATCAGATATGTAAACAACGAAGTAATTTTAATTAAGACTATCTAGATTAACTGGATTTTAGTTCAAGCTAGAAAAACACTAATGTCGAAGCTTAGAAAAAGGTCACTCTTTCAAAGTTAAGTGCTTTTAAGAAGAATCACTATTGTCTTTACAAAGTGGTCCTTTGAAGGCTATCTTTAATGAAATTTGTAAAGTGTTTTAAGATCAGATGTTGAAAAGTGTCAGCGAACACTTCGTGAAATATTGCTTTTATTGTATGTTTAAAATAAAAAATTAAATTAAAAGCATTGAAACAAAGTATCTTCACACTGATATCCCGCAAGGCGTACGCAGAGCCCCAACCAGAGCATCCATTAAAAGCCAAAGATACTAAGTCCCACAATGTAATATTAGTAAGTGCCAAGCCTATCGCTAACCGAGCACATACCCAACCCGGTCATCGTTTTTTTTTTATCAGAAAACTAAAAGTATGTACACAAATACACATTTTCTATTTTTTTTGTTGCACGACTCGGGGATCAAACCCAGGACCTCCAGAAATCAAGTCTAACGCCGGACCGGACCGGACGGATATAATAATCAACGTAAAGTCAAAGTACTGTAAGTACTGCTCGTAGATACATAAGTATCTGCAAAAAACCAATTAATTAAGTACGAGTAATTCTGAAAACTTATAATTTAATTTGAATTGAAAAAGTATTGACACGCCAGTATGATATAATTAAGTGATCGATTTCTGAAATTATATAAGCAAAGGCCGGTAGATATGCAAAACTCCTTAAAGGATACTAATCCATACTAAATTTAAATTAGTTTATTCTCATGTTCTAGAAAAATTGTCATGAAAAGTAACCACGCGAAATAAAATGTCCTTTGTGAAATTTCGTTCATGTATAAATTTTTAAAATATACAATACCATACAATACAAAACAATACAATAACTCTTTATTGTGCACCAAATACAGAGACATTACAAATACATCAAATAAAACTTAAATTATAAAATACACAAAGGCGGCCTTATCGCCTAGTCAACGATCTCTTCCAGGCAACCCTCTAGTATGGAACAAGATATAGCGGACTACTGTGTAATGGTACTCTTATAAAAATATATATAAATCTAATACTAGACAAAATAAATCATTCTAAAAGCAGAGGCCTGTTTTAATTATAGGTATTAGAATTTAGAACAAGCAATAAAATTATTAATCACAGTGAACGCAGAAAGTGACGCTTTAACATACTTTTAAATTTGTTTTATGATAGTTCTTTCCATCACAATTTGTATGCCGCCTATTACCAATTCTGTTAATTCATTTTTTTGTTGTGTTGGTTATTGCCAGCAGAAGATTCATATGAAGAGAAAAAACCGGTGAAAAAAGCAGGGAAAGTGGAATAACGATATGTATATACAAATATAAGCTATATGTATATATATACTAGCGGCTCGCTAGGTTCTGAAATATACATTTCTCCTTACCTATACCTTCTTCAATCACCTTACCTGTTAAAAAAAAAACGTATTAAAGTTCGTTGCAAAGCTTTAAATATTTAAGTATACAAAGGGACTTTGTTTGTTTGGACAGAGGAAGCGAGTTTGTTTTATACTATGTAGTGATATAAATATTATGAAGTATATGAAGTTCGCCGGGTCAACTAGTTATATTTAAAACTGAATTTAGGTATTAGGTACACCTGTGTATATAACCTCAAACTAAATAATGTAATATGGGTATAAGTTAAATATTCTGTAGGGCTTTTCGAGTGTGCATTTAAATGTAGCTGATGTATCTTCGACAACTGGAGTGTATAATTGAAGAACTACCAGTAGCTAGGAAATGACAAAATAAGAAAGATCCACTAAGCTTATCTGGACCAACTTCAACATAAGGCCACAAACTTCTGCTTCCCCAAAGTTGTGCTAGTACACCCTTTCCTGTTTAATGTTCTTGTTTACAAATCAGCACGGTTAGTGTTGAGACAAAAAGCAGTTTGGCGCAACATTTATATAAAAATAAAAAGTATTAAGTTTGCAATGTTTCTTATTTACCTAAATCAAATGACACTAGTTGCCTTAAATCTGAATGCCTTTAGACTTACTTTTAAATTAAACGGGTTATACCTTTTTACCATGTTATCCAAGTGCCTTGTGTTACTTAAGCCAAACTTCATACAAAATTCGGGTTTGCTATATATAT
>NJDD01001399.1:0-63749 GCA_002245505.1 Calephelis nemesis | reverse complement strand
TTAAACTAACACACTGTAAAAGTAATATATGTTATTTGCAGTTAAAAAAATATTTTTTTTCTTTATTACAATATTTATGGCAAGACTAGGTATATATATATATATATCTATCTATGGAAGATCTGCCCCTTATTACGTAGTATTTATATATTTTGACAAAAAGTTTTAACGTGAAATGTTTACACGATGGACACAAGTGACGTATATATTCCACAGATTTAGGATTTATATTCATTGTTGTTGTTTCCCGGCCAAAGAGAGGACTGACAAGGCTGTGACTGCCGTCGACAAATGAACGACAGTTGAATAAAGTTTGGCAGATTTCTACCCACCAGTTTCGATAAGAACCGAGCATATACTATGAGTAGTATGTAGAAAAATCCTATGAAACATATATTAATTATATACCTATAAAAGCGAAGCTTTGTGAGGATGTACAAAAGATCATCTGCTTTCCTGAGCCACGGCATCTCGTAAAAGGCGAGCATAGGCTTACCGTCACTAACAACGTGACTTTTTATTAGGTGGTAGAGTCTCGCAACGACTCGCCCGGATAGGTACCACCGCCTTGCTTATTCCAGCCGCTATAATGTCAGTGCTTGCCGTTGGCGTGTTTAAGGTAGCCGGTAAACTTACTTTTGCTGGTGGCCTAACATGCCGCCCTAAGGTTAGTGACGCATCTTTTAACACCTTTAGTGTCTCTAGGCGGCGTGAATTTCTTACCACCAGGAATTCCGTCTGCTTGTTTCCCTTCCTATAACATAAAAAAAAACCACAAAATGGATTCAGATGAAGCTTCGCATTAACATTATTTATACTCGTACATTAGAACAATACAGATACTGCAATTTATAAAGTTTTTTTATATATCAACAAATAGACGAATCCGCGTTTGGAAGCTAGTATTTATTAAAAAAATCAACAGTTATCTTCAGCAACGACAGATCTATTTTAGTCTTTTGACCAACTACATATATATATATACCGAGGTTTTAAATAATATTTTCAAGATGAAGTTGAGAATTAAGACTTTAAACCTAAGAATTCACGATGTGGTTTTTACCCGCACCCGCAGCAGTTGCAGGCCCTCAGATTCAAATTTTAATATCTTGTTGATAAGAACGCCATCTTCACTTCGCAAGACCAACTACTTTGTTTCCAAACTTTTTAGTGCGCCATCTGTAATCTTTTGTCGTTATCATTAATATATTTGTTTGTGTGTGTCAAATGCATGGTAGTATGGGTAATGTTTTTTTTTTTATTTAATGTACTTTATCAGCATTTTTATTGAAAAATATTAGCGTTCTGCACTTCTCCTACACATAACTTATAAGTGTGCCAAATTTTATGCCCCTGCGTCCGCACAATTTTCGTTAAAAGAGGTTCGAAATTTGGGCATCACGTATTAATTTATAGATAAAACGTAAGAGCACATTTCACCACGACTGCAACGCAAAAATTACAAGTTTTGTGAGTTTTTAAATTCAACCGCATTTCGCGACTGTGTGGGTAAAATCTACTCCGTGAGTTCTTAGGCTCAGTCTCCTACGACGTTACTAAGTAAATTTACCACTTTACTCTTCATACGGAAATACAGCGCGGCGAACAGTATTGATCCTGGTGCATCATTTTCTATAAGTGATAGGTCAGCAAATAAGCACTCGGGTTGATGCCTGATAATAAAAGGCTAATAAATCCCATAAAAACCGTGGATATTGTACGTGCATCGCTGGCCAGGGTATTAGGCCTATTGTTCAAGTACAGATTACCCTATCCTCTGGACCGGAACATAAACGAGTAATTACGGCAGCAGGAATAGGGAAGGCAGTGGATCCTTTCCCAGGTAAGTTTCTGCACAGCATTCTACCAATAATGTAAATTTCTCCAATCTCAGTGGTAAGTGGATCTCTATGTACATAATATCTTCTACTGACTTAAAGCAAAATCTTGTAATCTAATCAGATTATTTCTGCAATAGGGGAGGGCTTTATTCAACCGTATGCCACAAAAGCCTTTAAAAAACTTTCAAACAATTGGAAATATAAGTCAGTTTAATTTCAGATTTAATACCTACTCGTATATCAGACTTCCAGGAATCTAAATATCAAGTTTTACGTACCAACATGAAACTCTAAAAATGATCCTGAAACCTTAAGTATATAATTGGAATGATCACGGCGTGAAAGAATATCAAACTTAACCCGAGATAGTAAGGTGCATTTCAGCTTGAAATAGAATAGAAGGGATTATAAGTATCAAGGTGTCAAATGGAATGACGAGCACAAGTTTACGAGGTTTTTACATTAAGTGAACAATTCGAAACAATTTCGCGAATGCAAAATTTAATTAAGATTAGTGAATCTTTTTTCTATCTTCTTTTTACATGTAACAGGGACAGGGGACAGTAGTTGAAAAACATGTTAAAAGAGTGACGTCAAATTTATAATAATCCTCTTTTTCCTTCAGAAAGAACTCAATTATTATCCTTTTAACTTTTTTTATAATAGTAAAAGGCAAACAAGCAGAAGGATTTCCTGATAGTAAGAAATTCACGCCGCCTAGAGACACAAAAGGTGGTAATGGTGCGTTGCCAACCTGAGGCTGGGATGTGAGTCCTTGAGCAAAAGTAAGTTTACCTTACCCTCCGAGCCAGAATACGTCAACGGCAAGCACTGACGTTATGACGGCAGGAATAGGTAAGGCGGTGGTACTAATCCGGGCGAGTCGCTGCAAAACTCTACCACCTAGTAGTGCCATAGATTTCGACACGTAACGTGTCGAATGTAATTTATATTAACTCATGGTAGAGGCTTACTTGTCTTACATTTACGTGAAAACTTTGTGGTCGAGTGGTCCGGTATTGGCATTTATTATGTAGATTAAGTATCTGGTTTTTTACACTTAAAATTTAGAATTCACTAATCTCATTATCAATATAATTATAAAACGAATTTCCCTAGCCACATATATCTGTTCGTAATAAACTCAAAAGCTATTCAACGGATATCCACTAAAAGGCAGAGTGATTGGTTAAAGCTTTGTGTAAACTAGTTGCAATACTTTTTTTTTGAATGACTGATGTGTTGCCAACCTCGCGGTTTTCAACTACGAAATTGCTTCAATACGCCGGAAAAAATAAACACAAATTTTAGCGAAATCGTCGCAGAAACCAGAGTTATAAATGAAATAATTTATGGTGGGTCCCATATGAGTCCTTTTTTCATAGGGATTGTTCCTATGGCCCAAAAATATTCATTATGTTTTATGATTTTGTCTATATTTTAAAGATAACTTAGTATATCATCCTTTCAGATTTAATTGTAATTGTGAAATTATTTGATACCATGTTTTTAATTAAGATTGTCATTGTTTGTCCAACCATTTGTTTAGCTCGATTAAACAAAATGTAAAAATCAACTACCCGTCCTTTGTCTCATCCTATTGAGCAAAAAACAGGTACGACCAATATTGGTCCAGTAATTTTCCTGTGATGGACAATTAAACAGACAAAAAACATATACTCCTTACGCCAAAATCCTTTCTGCACTGACGCATAAGACTTTGTTTTTGCGCCACGGAAAGCACGCAGCTTCGATTTTAATTAGCTTGAAGATATATCGGCCAGCGAAACAGAAATCACAACGAACGCAGTATGAAATTCAGCGTTGACATGCAGCTGTTTTTTGGGGGCATAACTAGAAGTACCTATGAACTAGGGAATTCAATCTTGATCTTGCAAGATCGAGATTACACTAAGATCTTGGGTGATTTTCCAAGATTCAATCTTGAATTTTGAAATCCTGTTCGCGATCTTTACCAAACAGTCCAAGACTGTTACAAGATTTCGAGATTTTCAGATTGAGCGCGCGTAAAGAGTCATACGTGTAAACATTTTGTACTTCGTTAAATTACGTAAATTATAGATTATAATTTGTGATCTCATTGCATTTATTTTATTTAAGTCCATTTTTAAATATCATTGTTTAAGTCATTAAAACGTTGATTATTTTTCCTTTTTAAAATAAAAGTTATTTTGTTCATACAATCTTGTTTAATTTGAAAAATCTACTTAATCATATTACAAAATACTAAAATACTGGTAACTACGAATTTGCAGTATTTGATGCAAAAAATAGCGCATTTTTTTTCAATTATTCTGCTCACGACCCGAAGCTCAAAAAGATCTCGAACTGACCAATCTTGATTCTGAAAAAAGATGCAAAGATCTTTAATAGTCAATCTTGGTCCAAGATTGCATTCCCTGCTATGAACGTAAGACTAAGAACACACGAAGCGGTTTCCGCCCACACACGCGGCGGTTGCGGGCCCGCAGTTTCTAAAGAATGTATATTTATATGCAAAAAGTTAAAGCACATTTCACGATGCGTTTTACACCCGCAGCGCCCGCAGTTGTCTGAGGTACCAGCAGCAGCGATCGCTCGTCTGTAGAATCGTAAAAGTTTGCGAGCGATGATTTCAACGGCGACGGCTGTGTGACCGCACAAATTACCAGTCTCATGAGTTTCTAAATAAAACCGCAGTTCCGCGACCGCCGCGGGCGCGATCATAAACTGCTCCGTGGGTTCTTAAGCTAGCAGAACACTGTGACGGCAAATTTCTCTCATATCTCGTTATAGAAGTTTCACTTTGAAAAAACATACCTAGCTTATTTCACATGGGATATAAATAAAACTAAACATTTCTTGAGAACATACACTAATTGAATAAATTAAAAAACAGACAACCGTTTTATAAAATTATTATAGCAAACAATAAAGAAACGTATCTTTTGTGCATTCATTCATGAAACATAGAATAAATTCTACCTCTTAATAATTAGATAGTGTTCAAAGCAAAAGAGCGTAGTTTCTAATACAGTCTGGGATCTTGTTAAATACTTTATAAATGTATTTTATGAAGCATTGTTAAGCATGTGTTGGTCTCACAAATAGCTACTACTACCTACTTCCTATCAACTGACTCCTTCACCGTAAGGTTTTCGGGCAGGGATTACTCTGATGCGTCTTTCTGTGCCTTTAGTTAAATATAATGTTTCCAGCGTAATAGAGTCCAAACCTAATAATATTGAATATATCGTAGTAGTAAATCATGCTTGTTCATGTTTTAGAAATCATTGAAAAGTCCATTTGGTTTATTTGACGGAAGGAAAATGATGATAGGTGATGAGGCTAGCACTAAAGCTATGGACACCAAAGGTAATGTAAAAAGTTGCATAAAATTGCTCGGAATGTTTGAGAAGTTCAAAGACTGTGTTGGTGCGGGCTCCTTTGCAGAATAGACCATCTGCCTTCCTGCCAAGTAGCTCATAAAAGGCGAGCATAGGCTTACCGTTACTATCACCGTGACATCTGACTAGGTAGTAGAGTTTTGCAATGACTTTGCTTGGATTGGTACCAACGCCTTACCTATTCCTGCCGCCATATCGTCATGACGTATTCCGGTTTGGAGGGTAAGGTAGCCCGTAAACTTACTTTTGCTCGAGGCCTAACACTCCGGCCTCAGGTTGGCAACGCACCATTACCACCTTTGGTCTTTCCAAGCGGTGAGAATTTCTTACCATCAGGAAATCCGTCTGCTTGTTTGCCTTCCAATATTATAAAAAAAAAGTCTTGAAGGTTAGATAGCCCTTCAAACACAGCACTGTACAAGCACTGGAACGGGTGGAAACTGAAAAGCAGTGTTACTTAAGCGAGGAACTTGTATGAGATTACTGAATCAGTACAATGGAGATATATACGTGCACAGTTGTAGATTTTGCTTTATTACAAAACTTTATGCATTTCGTTCACGTGTTCATCTTGTTACATATTACTTACTTCGTGATGACGGTTTTGCTCGAAAGCATGATCTAATATTCGACATAATTACTTGCTGTATTTTTATACTATTGGATAAAATACTAAATACACCTAAGATGATAATGATGCAATTAAAATTAATATGGAATGTTGATAATTAAAGCGCATTAAAAAGCGAATATATATAAGTTAAATTAAAAATAAACATTAGTATACGTAAACCACTTGATAGATCTTGAGTAAATTTGTATATTTTTTTTATAATATTGGAAGGTAAACAAGCAGACGGATTTCCTGATGGTAAAAAATTCCCGCCGCCTAGAGACACCAAAGGCGGTAATGGTGCGTTGCCGACCTGAGGCCGGGATCTTAGGCCTCGAGCAAAAGTAAATTTACCAACTACCTTATCCTCCGAACCGGAACACGTCAACGGCAAGCTGACGTAATGGAGGCAGGAATAGGTAAGGCGGTAGTACCAATCCGAGTGAGTCGCTGCGAAACTCTACCACTTAGTCAGATGTGTTAGTGACGGTAAACCTATGCTCGCCTTTTATGAGCTGCCTGGCAGGAAGACAGATGGTCTATTCTACAAAGAAGCCGGAACCAACACGTGGGAAACCAATTCTAAAATATGACCTTCAAAAATAACTATCAAAACCTATTCATATTTATCGAAGTAATCGTATAACAAACAGTCCTATTGGAAATTTCCAGTTTGATGTGACAATACTGACAACAAAACCTGCTGCGTCATAAATATATTACATTTAAAAAAAAATGTGTTCTCATATAAAGTTTAATAATAATTCAATCGATACTAATATAATAAAGTACTTGAGCGCCTTCGTGGTCGAGGGACTAGCGTACCCGTCTAACTTAACCGAGCAACTGCGAGACTCGGGTTCGATCCCGATGGGGGCTGATATTTGTATGATGAACGTTTAGTTGTCCGCGTTTCCGAGTCCGAGTTAAATGCAAAATGTGAATTTGTACATATTAAATGCGATAGTCTATCTATTTTTCTGTGTGTCTGTTGTGTTTTTACGACTTCTAAATCGGTTTTGACGAAATTTGATATGTATATAGCTAAAAATCTGGAAGGAAACATAGGATATTTAAAAAAAATCAAACCCCAAAAACTTTAACAGTGACATCCGTTGTTACACATTTTTTTTTGTATCTAAACATCATTACAATTTCCAAACTATTAACTATTCAATTTAATTTCAACTCAAAAATAGGATATACGTATATAAAAACAAGATATCTCAAAATCGAATTCAAATAAATGAAATATTTCCACTTGAACTTCCTAGGAAAAATACGAATGGTACGAGATGAGATCGCGTTTTATTTTCCCTAGATAGGCTGCACTGACCTAAATTACGGGTCCTCGAGCGGACTAGAGCACACTTGACGCATACATGCACTAAGGGTTGCTATATCGTTGCAACTAAATACCCAATTTTTTCGGAACCAACGTACTTCAATTTTAAATTTCGTATTTCCCTTAAAATGCTAACTGTATTTGAAATAAACATTTCCGTGTTTTAAATTTAGCAGTATACTGAACGGTGTTACTTTCCCCGTGATGGTCCGGGCTTCTTTGCAGATTAGACTATCTGCCTTGCTGCCAGGCAGCTCGTAAAAGGCGAGCACAGGCTTACCGTCACTAACACCGTGACATCTGACCAGGTGGTAGAATTTCGCGGCGACTCATCCGGATTGGTACCACCGCCTTACCTATTCCTGCCGCCATAAAGTCATTATTATTAGGTTACATTATAAGGTTCGGAGGGTTAGGTAGCCGGTAAACTTACATTATCTCTGGGTCTAATATCCCGGCCTCAGGTTGCCAACGCACCATTACCACCTTTGGTGTTTCCAGGCGGCGTGAATTTCTTACCATCAGGAAATTCGTCGGCTTGTTTGCCTTCCAATATCATAAAAAATATGTATTTAGTAACTTTGTAACAAAAACCAATCTAATTATAATAAATACAAAATAATTGAATCGTCTTTAATTACAGAGTCTTGTTACTCTAAACTATATTTACTTTGATTGTTATTTTTGTTATGGTAACATTTGTCAGGAGAAGATACTTATAAATAAAAAAAATGTAAGTTTAACGGAACATTACAAAATTTAAAAATTGATTAGGAATATTTAAAAAGTCTGACATGTTAGTCAGTTCTATAATCTTAATCTATATATATATATATAAAAGAAAGTGATGTTAGTTACACTATTTATAACTCAAGAACCGCTCATCCAATTAGGCTGAAAATTGGTGGGGAGGTGGCTTAGAACCAGGGGAAGGACATAGGATACATGTTATCCTGTTCTATTATGAGGAAACTGGGAAAACAACATTTTTAATTTTCCCCATACAAACTGAATGGGCGGAACAAAGTTCGCGGGAATAGCTAGTAAGTAATATTACGAAACTGACTTAATCGTTTTTATATTTAACTGAACTAAAAATGAGAAAATAAGTTTCTTGTAATTAGTATTAGTGATTAAAAATATATCTTGTTAAAGGGCGGGGTGCTTGATAAAATTTTTTATTACAAGTTTATGTTGTAACTGTGAAGTATTTCGAAAACAATAATTAAAATCTAACACCCTGCTCTTTCATACGATTAAATGTTTTTTCTTAATCCCATTTTTTTTATTTAATAACTCCATATTTTTCAAAATAAAAATTCAGTTAGATAAAAAAACGACTTCGTTAGTTTTCAAATAAATATTTATTTTAGTTTTTTTAGTCCCTAGTCACATCAAGTACACAGTAATAAGAAATCAACTTTTTAGTGAGTGCATCTTAATACATAAATAAAAAATCAAATATCTCTGGACAAATCACACACATTTATATAACTTTGAGTTAGGTGAATCAATAAGGAAATTATGTGTTTACGTTAGAGGTGTTATTCAGGATAACAATGCACAGAAATACTTAAATTTATATTGGAATAAGTATAGTAAACGCCGACACCCAGAAGTACAGATATTTATGATGCATGTTAACCCTTTAACCAACGAGGCGGTCAGATGTTATATTATGAAAAATATACATTTCTGTTGATTCTGATCGATCTTTTTATGCTATGGAATGGCAATCTAAGAGAAAAATGTTGCTATATTGAAATACACTATAATGTGTTAAACACAATGTGATACTTTCTTGCTGCCAGACTCTCATCTACATATTATTCTGTATTGGCAAACGTATCTACTTCATTATTCTGTCTCGAATTTTTTTAAACCATATGATCCACTAAGATTTCTACAAATTTTGAAAAAAGAAAAAAAATGCCCCACACAGTATTTGTCTCAAGCCGACAAAAACTCTAACCATTTGAACTAATGAACATCCAAGTCCTGGGGTGAAACTTTTAATTTCTCCTAAGTTATTCAATGAAATTATGTCAAGAGAAATTTTATTTAAAATCAAATACTTGTAATTTTTCTACCACCTTTGCAATTAATACACTATTATTTATAGTACTAATAATAACACAGTAATTTAATCTTTATCACCTCTGTGGTCTAACGGTTCTGTGTTGGACTTGACTTCATAATTGGTCTCGGGTTCAGTCCTTGTATGGGGCCAAAAGAAAATTTGTTTTTCGAAGTAAAAAAACTTTTTTAGTGGCTATCCTTTTTTTTGAATGGGTAAAAACTTCTAAACTCGCGTCAGGAAACGTGACCTGATTCGTAAGACAAAAATTCGTAAGACGACGCAGAGCGCTTGCACGAATGTTCGTGTTGTCATGTTTGTGTACGATAGCGTAATAAATGAATGTTGTATTCTTCCGTATAAATGATATTACTTACATACTTAACAAACATAATTAAAGCAATTCGTGCAAAATTATTCCTTATACAAAATATCAAAAATGAACAACATTAATATTCAAGTTTTCACTTCTGCCGGCAGCCCCGGAGAGCAACCATCGTTTTTTTAACTCTGATCGGGATAGTACAGTGCCCGGTTGGCGAAAAGCTTGCCATCTATCTCTTTGTGGGATTTTTTCTGGCTATTCATGAGTTTAGTTATACTTGCCTGCCTCTTCGGGGATGCAACCGTGAAGAACCTTTACGTCTTTTTAAACTTAAGTTATATCCTACCGCTTAATTTTTATACGAATTTTGAGGGAACTGTTTTACGATAGATGATTTTTGAATGAGCTTTCACCATTTTAGCAGCGCACGAGACGGAGGCTCAAAAAATATAATATTTTGGGATTTTAATGCCATTTTTAAAAGAACTTTAATTTTATGATAATCCAACAATTTCTGCGGTTCTGCACCAGTGATATGCATGTGAAGTTTCAATTCAATCCGATCTATTAAGAGGGGAGAAAAATACATTTTAACATTCCGTTACATAGAATATACGTCTATAACAAATAAGTTAATAAAAACTCTTTAATAAAAACAACGTCACTTAAGATTTTTTTATATACCCGGTCGGTAACATGTTTGTCACATATAACATTGATGAACTATGTAGTACCTTCGATGAGTTGTGAGTACTGTAGTGTCCGTCTACCTACCTCGGTCGGAATACAGACGTACAAGTAGGTACGTAGTACCTTTTTTGAAACGAAATATTAAATTTTGATTTTCCTTAGCCATTAAAATAAGTCTTGAAATGTTAACTACCTAATCCTAGACAAGCTCATTGCAACGTTGTTTACTGATTGTTTCCCAGCATTTAGTTAGAGGGTTTAAAAGTGGTTGTAAAATCAGACCTAAACGTTCAAATTAACTTGACTGTACAATTTCAACACATTGTAAAATACAATGTCACGCCATTTTTATGTTCGCCGTAAACAAAATTTTGTACGAAAATTATGTTGTCAATTTTGCGGCTATCAGGCTCATTTAAACTCTGAATTACTTTAAATTGTTTTACATGTTTTTATTAATTGTAATATTTTTAACCGTATAAAAGTTACTTTTCTAATTTGTCATTAGTGGTATTCTACAAGGCTATATGCTTGGACTTACACTGCTTTATATATGTATAAATGACAATTGTCTCTATTATAATACTTTGTTATGTAAACATAATCTACTGCTATAAGATGACATCGCCTAATTGATAAGCTTGATACTTAGGCCTGTGCAATATTTACCTAGAAACACGTCCATCATAAATTAAAAAATAGTGTCAAAAAATTGACTACATTTTCTACCGCTAGCGACTGACGTCTAATTATGATTATTGCAAAGATGATGGTTCCCTACTGGAAAATAACAATAAATTATACCTATATGAAAACTGGAATCTAACTGGAAAAGAACACAACCAATTAAGCGGTTTTATGTCTGTATAGGGACTGTAATCTGCACCAATATTGTGGGGAAAGGATCTAAAGTGTAGTTAACATCCTAATATCTTAGAACGCTTTCATTTTATAGCCTTACGAAACCTATTAGGATATAAAATATATTATACTTAAATATAAAAACTGGAAGCCTAACAAAAATACACTCAAGGCCAAGGGCGTGTAATGGGCCCTTAGGGGTTTGAAAGGTGGATTTTCTCGTAAAAGACTAGTAAAGACTCGAAAGATTCACATGGGCAAGAGAGGAGTAATGGGGGTAGGAGTAGGTACTCCTTTTTTCAGGAGTCTTAGTCACAGCGAGAGGCATAAAATAAGGATTATAGGGTACTGATTCGTGGAAATGAGGTTTTATTTAGTTTTCATATTTAGATAATTAATTTGTTTAGTTTTTTAGATTAGGCACCCGTGGTACACGTTAATTAATAACCAAACGATATTTTTTAGTGAAGTTTAAGATTTGTTATTATTAGAGCTCCTAGAGATTTTATAGAGATAGACAATAATAGACAAATATGTTCACCAAACAAATCCTTGATACTGTGTGGGTTTGACGGTCAACGGGATGATTAATATATTAGTCAGCAAGCTTTTACTCACACATGCTTTAAACGAATGCATCAAAAGCACTTCTTGATTTTTCTAAAAAATATTGCAAAATAAAGGAACCAATTGGAAGTGCAATCTAGAGCTCTCATCAATTTCCTGAAAGCGCTTCATTTGCGCTTTCCTAGTTTAACAATCGGGATGTCAGGTCAATCGAATATTGGAGTGCTATTTATTATTCTCTTATTAAGCACCATTTAAAGGCTTTCATACTCCTGAATCCATTTATCTTACTAAAAGCAAAATAGGAAAAGTAAAAGGCTAGCCGAGCTAGGGTGACAATAATTTTGAAGACGTTTGAAATAATAAAATATCGCGTATTTTGTTAACGTTAGTAACGAGTCACTAATCATTAACTAAAAGTAAATCATCAAAACACAAATCTTTAGAAAATAAGACCATAATTTGGTTTTCACCTCGTTGGCCAAAAGTTTGGATACACGCGTAAGTTCACTAACCAACCCCGGGACTTGGGTTCGATTCCCCACGGCGGCAGGTATTTACGTGGTGAATTTTCCGGTATTTCCGGGTTTGGTTGCTTATGAAATTTATAGAAGTACATATTTATGTTTTAAATGTATGTTAACGTTTAACGTAACGTTGTCCAACCAACCCACCAAACAGAAAGATTTAATTTGCTTACTCTGGAGTTAGATCAACCTCAGTAATTTGTTAAGGGATGTTTTATTTTTTTATAATTTAATTTTTTTGTACCATTTGAGTATTAAACCATCTTTATACACAAAATTTGTACTACACATCTTAATTAACAATTAGTATCTTCTTATTCTTTATGACAATAGATTGAAACTCAAGTCTAACATGAAGTTACAAAATATAAGAAAAAACAAAACACAATCAAAATACAATTGGTCTTTATTTACAGTAGGCGTATTTTAATTGATTTTAAAGTTCAATAGATAATAAACATCTTTGCCACACACACATATATAATATCATGTAACTGCGGTAAAACTGCCAATGACCGACTACGGCTACGTACACAGATATTGAGTATTTTCCTCGATTCCCCGTGATTCGAAAAACCAGATTCAGACTTGGTGATAATGTGGCTACCACGGAAGACGCTCTTTCAAATAGAAAAAATATTTAAATCGGTTCAGAAATGACGATAAAATCGATTTTCATACATAAAGAAATATAAGAGTCGAACACTTATTTTTTTAAGTTGGTTAAAAATAGATTATAATTAGTATGTATTTTTGTGAATATATTTCAGGGGACGATAACAGAATAAATCAAAGGTATTGCATACAAAAACACAAAATCAAAAGCACATATTTTTAAGTACACAATCGATAAATAATACAAATTAATTGTGTTGGTCCGGGCACCTTTACAGAATAGACCATCTGTCTTCCTATGGCCAGGCAGCTCGTAAAAGGCGAGCCTATTACCACCACTAGCACCGTGACATTTGACTAGGTGATAGAGACTCGCAACGACTTTCCCGGATTGGTACCACCGCCTTACCTATTCCTGCCGCCATAATTTCAGCGCTTCCGATGTCGTGTTCCGGTTCGGAGAATAAGGGAGGTGGTAACATTACTTTTGCTCAAGGCTTAACATCCCGGTCTAAGGTTGGCAACGCACCGTTACCACCTTTGTTATATCTAGGCATTGTGAATTTGTGACCATCAGGAAATCCATCTGCTTGTTTGCCTTCCAACACCATATAAATATCTTAAATTATAATAAATTTATATAGTGCTAGTATTTATTACATTAGTTATAATTTCATGAATATAACATAATTATATTTTAAACAAATAAACATGTGTATTGAATACAAATATGTTATACATAAACATACAATACAAATTTTAAAAATCTAAATCGCAACGTCGAAGAAAACTTAAATGAAAATGGCGCTACTAAGACTTTTTGGCGCTTAAAAATCCACACGCATCAATTAAGGATGTTAATCCGATTCTAATCTCGTGTCCGTCCAGACCCGTCACAACTGGCTGCAACAAACTAAAGGCGCCGCAAACTTGTGTTTTGTAAATCGCTTTGCCCCTAATCTCTCGCATAATGGGGCAGTTTAATTTGGGCAGTTGCCAAGAGATAATTAGAAGGTAAATGAAGAAATCTGTTACGAAATACTGAAGCTTATAATGAGAAATGGGCAGGAATTTTTAATAACAATATTACAGACTAGCCTTAAGACTTTTTTAAGAAAACTAATTTATTTTTGTAATTTCATTTTCATCGCAAATTTTTAATTAATTAAAATTCCTAAATTAATGCTTATTTTAAGTTGTTTGATTCTTTTATTTAATTTTTTAATTTAAACCTACATTGGTGATGAAATTGTATAACGATATTATTATCATACGACTTTACCAAAAACAAATCAACAAATATCATAACATATCAAAGCAAAGGCAATTATTGATATCCAGTAACAGGAAGTCTCACAATACTTTTTTTACTCTATTTCGTTTTTTAAATAAAAATCACAACGAAAATATCAAATTTTACATATTAATTTTGCAAAAACAATTTTTAATGAAAGTATATCTTCGCACACATATTCCACAATACATGTGCGAAGATATACTTTTTTTAAACGGTATGGAACGGCAAGCAGAGTTACAACCAAGATTCCCACGATCGCAACTAGCCAGTTACTAAGTCCCGTATTTCATGTGACAGATGGAATTGAACCCGGGACCGGATTCAGTCAATTCTAACACCGGAAAGAAATCCGTCATAACATTAATATGTTTCCGAATTTGACACATAAATGTTAAAAAAAAATATTTCATACAATCATTGTTTAATTAAATATTATATAATTTTAACAAAATTGTTAGTATTAATTTTCACAGAGTGATTAAAACAGTTTTAACGTAAATTCACTTCCACGCGCGAGAGACCACTTCTACTATTTAGTATTATTGTTACTATTACTATTAGTATTATACTATTAGCACTAAAGTATATTTTTATGAACGGTAGCCTATGTGTTATTTTGATTTGCAAACTATCCTGTAAAGTGTAATCTAAATCCGTCAAGTAGTTTTTGCGTGAAAGAGTAACAAACTTTGGCATTTAAACATTAGCAGAATCTGATTTTGTGCCGATTCTTTTTTATGGGAGATATAAAAAATATGTAGCGGTGATTGAAAAATACATTAAGGCCTCAAAAATAAATCAGTAGCAAGACATCTCATATCACAGTTATTTAAATATGTACCTACACTTATTACTGAACCGCGACAACTTGCACGCATTTATAAGGCTTGATTCACGCGACCCACAATCTCAACTACACAATGTGGTCGGACCCAGTTGCATTGAAAATAAGCATGAGAATTGACACAGATCATACTTTGTAGTGGCTAACGTTAATGATACCATCAGCAGCAACATTTTTTTTAATTCTATGAGGTTGTTCAATCAAGGTTTGTTTCGTCGTCGCAATCACTAGCGAAATAAATAAATTAATATTCCTGAACAAATAACACAAATTTAATCTAACCCCAAAATAATAAAATTATGTGCCTGTGTAATGGGTGCAAGTCATCTATTCTAATATTTAGAAATACTGACATATACGAATAAGTTTAATAGACACCCAGACCTAAAAATGTAGATACATAAATGTTCATCACACAAATACCGGCCCCCTGAGGCCCCAAACCCTAGCCTTGCATTCGGTTGCATGTGTATATTAGCCCTCGGCCAGTAAAGGGGACCAAGTAAAAACGAAGCCAAATCAATATCTAATCGGTACGGCAGCGCTGTAAAACAAATACTGTGACTTGATTCACATGTTGCATGTTCTGCTTGACTACTTTATCACTATGACATTCCCCATGTTGGTTCGAGTCCACCCAGTAGGATAAACATAATGCCTTTATGGAGGCAGCTCATAATAAGTGAATTTAAAATATATTTAATTTGCTGCATTTGCTTTAAAGTGCTGTGCAGCAACTGGACCAGGTAGGAATCCACCGCCTTATCTATTCCTGCAACCATAATGACAATGTCATATCCCAGTCTGGACGATAGAATAGCCGGTAGGCTTGCACAATGGACCTTCCATTCCGGCCTCAGGACAGTGACGCACGTCTGGTATTTATAGGCCACGAATGTCTATCATCAGGATGACCGTGTGTTTGTTCGCTGACTTTTCACATAAAAAATATGTTGTAGTTGTGGTACGTGTGAATGTACCCTTACAATCTTTAACATACATACAAGTTACAATCACCCCCGGTAGTGCCCGCATGGAAATGAAATACGGTCGTCCTATTGTTTTGACGAATTGTATTATTATTGAAATTAGTTTCCTTTTAGGCGTCACGGCATACCCCAGGTAGCAAAATTGTTACACGTATATTTCTTCTAGCCCACAGAAATAATTTTGATAAAAATCTTCAACATAACCTTATTTTGTTTGAGTGTAACTCATTTAAATTATGGAAAAGCGAAGCGGTTTCTCTTTCAATAGAATTTCCAGTCTATTTCAATAAATAATAAAAGGTAATTTAAATTATGACTACGACTTTATCCTCCCTCTTGATCTTCTATTTGTATTTTATCCCCCAATTCCAATAGTTTATCCACCGATAGATACAAACCTGCTAGAGTTTTGTTGCTAAGATATTTTCATTAATTTTTGCAAAATAACAGTGATTGTATACTAACTTATCAAACGTATTTCTGTAGCCTATCTTAGACAGATTATTGAAATTTGTCGTAACTAGATCTACTTTAGATCATTAACCACTGCTATTTTGCAATAATTCGAAAAAATTTTTAAACACTAAATCAGTTATTTGAAATTTCTATTAATTAATATTGCCTCTATGGTCGTCTCGGGTTTACTCCCCGAGTTGGGCAACAAAAAAAAATGATTGCACCTGATTTGAAAATCGGTCGGCGATAGGCTTGCCACATAGCTAGTCGTGAGTGCCCTGGCTGCTCCACTGCCCACCACTTCGGGGATATGGGCGTGAAGATATTTTTTTATTAATAGACAAAGACATCTAATTCAAAGTGAATGTGTAGGTAATGAGTGCCTAAGATTAACCTAAGAAATTTAGTCACAGGCAGAAAGTGTTGACAACTCCTAATGAAACCGTCTTGGATCACAAATTGACACAAATGTCGAATTTGTATTGACAGAACTCTTGGAGTGCAAATTAATTTTACTTTCGTTTGGATTTTAACGAGTTGGTACATAACATCCACTTAAATCTTAACTTAGATCGTATAAATTTTTGCAACATTTTTTTAAAATAAAACATCATTTAGTTACATTAACATTTATAGATCGTTCTTAGGCTTCGTACGTCGTTATTTTTTATTCTGAGTATACGGAATATTTAGACTGCCCACGATGTTTGGGTTCGATTCCTGATATTTTAAGTGGTGATTTAAGTGATGTCATTTTTTTGGTTCTGGGTATACATTAAATTAATGCTGGTACTTATTTGTATTATATGTTTTCGTATTTTTATATATTGGAATCGTTGACTAACGCTCTTAACACAAGCATAGATTTGACGCGAAATAGGGATTTATTTATTTATAATTAGACTAGCTGTCCTAACGAACTTCATTCCACCCATTTTGTTTCTATTAAAAAAGTAATGTTTTTTTCTAGTTTCCTCGCATTTTTTTCGTATCTATTAAACCTTCTTTGGACTTCTACAATAATTCAAAACCAAAATTTGGCCAAATCTCCCCATCTATTCGTGAATTTTAGCGAGACTAGCAAACAGCAATTGATTTGTATATATAAGATTACGCTATCACTAAGATTCCTATTCTAATAATTCATATATGAGGTTATAGATGTATCGATGTCCTGAGGCCGGGCTATCGGACCATTGGTAAAAGTCTACTGGCTATCTTACCCTCCATACTTGAATTTAACAGAATCAGTATGGCGTCAGGAATAGGTAGTGTGTAGTCTTTAAAGACCATTTTTAACTTTTGCTCGTCTCTTACAAACTGCTAGGTAGGAAATCGATTGGTCTATTCTACTCAAGAAACACGGCACAACACGGAGGATATATTATTATCTGTATAATACTAGCTGAACCGACAGACGTTCCTGTTCAAACTATGAATATGACAACTGATAGTGTGCGCGATACCAGAAGAATATATAGCTCAACGAGTTTTTATGATAGTTCCAATTATTAAGGCCCCATACTCAATCAGCCAGAAGAGCCAATCACGGCGCTCCCCCGTTTCATGATTATTATGAAATATTGCGCTCTAAAGTAAACGTCTTAAGCGACAAATCACTATTTTTGACACTATAAAAGTAATTAAAAAAAAAGTATAACAACTGAAACACTTATCTTTTAGGTATAGTACTCATCTATGTTTATGTTAAATCTGGTGTCGATATTTTTACAATTCAAGTAGACTGTTGGGTTTTGCTTTCAAAAAAAAGTTAACTTTTTGATTTTTTTTCTATCGAGCAAAGTGAAATGAATCGTGTTTTGGAAACACTAGTCTTATAAAGCATATTCATGCTAATCTTATGTATTTTTGTCACTAAGATCAATGATTGCTTTGTATGAAAAAAACAGTAAACTGCTGACGTATTTTAGCATATATGGCCCCTTAAGTTTAAAAGTATTATGAAAGCGTAAGAAATATAGAAGTTCCACGTGTTAATCCTTGTCCAGTGTGTAAAATAGACTATCAGCATTTTTCTCTAATAGCTCGTCTTATTCGTACTCCAAAGATCTACTTGCTATTACTGTCTTTGTTACATTGTGATACGGACTATAACATCAGCTCAAATTTACTTTTATATTAATTCACGTTTTTTAATAAGGCAGTAGGTTTTCTGTCCAGCAATTTGATCGAGTAGGGATGTACCACCCTGTTTATTATATGTGTCTGGTACTTTCGTGTTCCGATCTAGTTGGTGAGATGGCTGATAGGCTTGTACAAGAGCTTGCCACATGAAAGCGACGCACCTACATTACTAATGGTGTCTATAGGACCATGGTTGACTGTTACCACAAAATGTACACAGGTATATATTTCGTGTCTTTACCGATGGTAATGGTACTCGTTCACTGTCTTATCCCATAAAAACATTTCTTCAATTAACGACTTTAATGTAGACAAAAACTTCACATCAAATGCGCATAACAATAAAATAGACAACCCTACAATGGCACATAAAAGTAATTCAATGAAGCCATTCCATATTCCTACATACAATGGTGTTCTTCAAATGTATGATGCTATTGGAAAGTTACGCCGCAATTGTGAACTTGTAACAAAGGAATATGAGACTGTTCTGGGGAACTAAAAGCGGGATTCCTTTTCTGAAGTTATGGATTAACATTTTAATTACACATTATACTAAATTCGCTCGCGGCGTTGCTGTTGCGGGTACTATTGTGGAATTGTTTGCGTAAATACTAGCAAAGTTGTTTATTTCACGTTCTTTTTGTTTGAGTCTTCTTTTTTTAAAAAAATGCAAGCTTAAACAATCATGAGATACTATAGATTACTCTTAGCAACTTAGCAATAGACATTTGTGAGAAACGTGTTAGATTGTACGTTCGTCACGCTAGTCTGTCACCCCATATGTCTGTCTGCTTGTCTGGCTGTATGTCTTTATTAAATACTTTTGTGTATTTTCCATTCTTTTGTAATTGTGTGTCCTCATAAAACTTGTATTAAATAGTAAATAATTTTTATTTCAATGAAGTTTTGAAGCTTGTTGTACTAGTGTTTTATGCATTTTTAAAACCTTTTTTTAAAATTCTTTGTTATCTATACCTATCTATGTAACAGAATCTTACAGTGTCTTTTTAACGCACTTAAGGAGATCGGATTGGATTATATATTTCACAAATTTAAGGCCCGAGGTCTACTCGGCAATTAAAAAAATAAAAATTATCATAGCGGTAATTTTCACGATCTGTCCCCAAACATAAACAGTTTTTTTTAGAGCTTCAGCCGCGTAGTTTGCAGTCTGCGTAAACGGTACGCAAAAATGATCTATGCTAAATTATTCCCCTTTAAAATTACCATAAAATTAACCTAAATGCTAGACTTCATTCGTTTCATTTCATCTTGGTAAAAATGACAGATTTATTTCGAGACAAAATGAATTAGATGCATCAATATGATGTAAAGTGGAGTTAATTATTTACCGTGTGTCGGCAGAAAGATGTAACTTAAAATTTTACGAATTATAATGTATTTCGTTTAAAGGAAATTTATCTGCTTAGTTTCCATTCTATATATCCCTGGACAAGTTACACAAATCGAATCAAACCCTATACTAAGCAAGTTATATGCTTGTGCTATATGTGTTACGCCACTATTACTTAGAAATAGTTACCGTAATAAATTTAATAAACACCGTGACCCGGAAATACGGGTATCTCAATTTTCATCATAAAAATGCCGGCCCCCTTCGGGAATCGAACCCGAGACTCGCAATTGGTCGATGTAGTTAACCGTGTACGCTAAGCCATTCAACCAACGAGGCTGCCAAATAATAAATGATCAGAATCAACAAGCAAATATTCATATTATAACATCTGCTCGCCTCGATGGTCGAGACCTAATTTCACCGAATAACTACAAGCCTCGTGTTCGATCCTCGTCAAAGGCAGGGCATTCGTGTGATGAACATCGAGGTCTATATTTCCGGGTGTGAATGTTTATAATATTTATTGCGTTGTCGATTTTGCGTATATTTAAATCTTTGATATACCTAAGCCGTAGCTTTAATCATCTATTTTGCTTACTTTGAAGTTTGGCCAATTGCTAAAATTTGTCTAGAGGGATATTTAATACTTCAAATTATATTATTATGTCACCACTAAAAAGATAATTCTTATCACTAAACACAAAATAAAGCAAAAATAAATACCTAATGATTTGAAAAATAAAGAAGATGATGATATATCCATCATCATACCGTTTTTGATCATGTACGAGTAAAATATTGTTTTGCTAATTGTTTTGCGTGCTAGGTTTTATTTGTTACAAATACTTTATTTACAGATACAGGAACAGCAAATTTACTTCAAATTTTATTTATTTGAACAGTTATTATTTTTAACTTTCTGGTACTGGCAGTATACTGTCCTCTTATCTTTTAAAACTAATATTTTTATTTGTTGAATTATTTTAATACCTTACAAAAGTTTAATATTATATTTTTAATGTTAATTATTATATTTGAAAGAGTATTAAAAAGGACAGATCTTTAAAAGTCAGAACAACGCATTTCACTTCAGTCTCATTCTATTACGAGTAAGTTTTTAATACCCATGTAGTATCTGTGAAACCAACTTTTCCGGGCCTCAAGTAGACAAGTTATATACTGTAAAGTTTCCATTTTAATTCACTTTGAAATTTTCTTGAAAATGCGAATGCTTCTTGATACATTTACTTACATTTAATATATAGCCATATTAATATGTTCTTTTACTATAAAGGAAAAGTAAGTAAGCAAATAAATATTCCTGGAGAAGTTACACAAATGTAGTAATGATATGCTTATATTCAACGATTCTAATACTTAAATATTAATAAATACTTAAATAGATACCAGAATAAATTTAAAAAACACCCAGACCCGGAACTGTAGACATAGAAATGTTCATCACACAAATGCCTGCCCCGTTGGGAATCGAAACCAAGCCCCGTGCTCCCATTTTTGTCTGGACTCCTTTGCAGAATAGACCATCTGCCTTCCTACCAGGCAGCTTCTAAACGGCGAGCATAAGCTTACCGTCACTAACACCGTAACATTAAACTAGGTAGTAGAGTTTCAAAGCGAATAGATTGGATTGATACCACCGCCTTATACATTCCTGCCACCATAACGTCAATGCTTGTCGTTGACATACTCCAGTTCGTAAGGTACGGTAGCCGGTAAACTTAATTTTGCTAACATTCCGGCCTCAGGCCTTTGGTGACTCTAGGTGGAGTGAATTTCTCACCATCAGGATATCCGTCTGCTTGTTTACCTTCCAATAACAAAATTATTCCATAGTGGTAAGCAATAGAACAAACAGGACTTCCACAATGGGCCAAAAGTAGTTTAGTCCACAATATGATCCTGACATGATATGATAAATCCTGAGAAAGGATATTTTTATGCGAAGATTGGCAATTGTAACAGGAATTCCATGTCAGCATTAAAAGATCATAAGACGATAGATAGTAACGATTCTTAACCAACCTGATGAAAAATGAAGAAGGATTCAAAGTTAGAAATACAGAAGATGTATGAAATTATTTTTGAGAACATTCGAGACTAGGAATAGATATTGAAATTTTATTTGGATCAATTTAATAGAACAAATTTGAAACTTCATTTGAAGTCGACACCATAACTTTGTATCACGTCCTCGTACAAAGCTTCTAGGACATTTGCTTAACCCTTTAATTTTAAAATATAACTAGCTGTACCGGCAAACTTCATTCCACCCTTTTAGTATGGGAAATAATAAAATATTGTTTTTCCCATTTTCTCTGCAGTTTTCCGGTTTTTATATAATAAGAACCTTCTCCTGATAATAAATATCACAATATAAAAAGAATTAGACAAATCGTCGTGTGGAAAATACGCGCTTACCAATACATTTAATTCATTTTTATATTATACTAGCAACTCGCCCCAGCTTTGCACGGGTATAAAATGAACGTATAAACCTTCCTCTTCAATCACTTTATTCAATTTACAAATAATATATAATAATATAAACAACTAATTCAATATAGGGCTGCCTAAGAATCACGACCTACCTTTTAAAAAACGAACGATCAAATCGGTTGGCTATTGGCTAAGTAATTGCGTTACAAATATACTAATTGATTTTGAAATATACTAATTAATTGACATTGAAAAAAAACATACAGTCCTTTTTCCTCCTCCTTTTTAAATCTGTAAAAAACAAAGTTTAGTTAATAACCCTATATCCGTCAATAGCGTGTTGGCAAACGGTGATGCAACATACCTAAAACATAGGCTATACCTTTAACAGGCTTCATAAATTAATTATTTTTATAGTATAGTTGAAGATTTTAATAAGTTTAAAATCATTGTTTCAAACTTTAGTAATAAACTTTTATCAAAACTAACTATCTACCTTGCACTTTCAAACAACTGCTACAACTTTAGTTTTCCTTTTGTTTTACTATAAATAACTTTAATTTTGAGCCATGACATAAAAGGATGCTGCAAGTTGAAACAGAATATTGAAATATTTAGACGACCTTCTTAACATTTTTTGTTGTTGTAATTGTAAATTATGTTTTGGATGTGAAAATCAATGAAATTAAAAACTGTAGTACTTATTGTATAAGAATCGTTAATTAACAAATTACAAGTGTTATATCATTTAAACATATGAATATTTCGAAGTTAACCAAAACACCGCATCAAAACATACAAACGGACATAGGGACAGAGGAAGCGATTTTGTTTTATGTTATGTAGTCATAAAACAACGAACGAGCACTCAGCTCTGTTGGTTGAGAAAAAACCGTGGCAAGTAGATGTAATAAATGCGTTTCTTTTCTATGGCCATCATGTCTATAGGCTACCCTATCCTCCGGATCGGGACACTGTCAGTCAAACTCTATGTAATTATGTTTGAACTGATCGGCTTACTATTTAATGCGTACACTCTGGACAAATACAATAATTACCCAGAAGAAATTAAACAAATTAAATAATATATACATATAGAACATTAAATGCAGCACCCAATCCCATAAACATGCCACAAACACCTGCATTCAAAGACTAAAGGTACAGTTAAGCGAGTACGCTAGCCACTTAATCAACTAGAAGCAAAAATTAAACAATCACTAAATAGAAATCCTACTTACATTCTAAATACGACAGTTAGTATGTTTGTTTGTTTGATACACCTTCACCCAAAAACTGTTAGACCGTTTATCATGAAATTTGGCACATACATAGAGGGTAACTCGGATTAACACATAGCAAAGTGTTTATCACAAAAAAATGTTCTTTTAGGACCATTTACCACACGGGAACAGCAAGTGTTAAATTTGGTACATACATAGAGGGTAGCTTGGATTAACACATACGAGGGCCAAACTGAAAGTTTTTAGAACTGGCAACTTAAAAGCATTATATTAAAAAAATAAGTTTAAATTTTGAAAATAGAACTCTTTACCAATAATATTGAGTATACATTTCATTCATTTGTCATTTGTTTTACGATTTGGCGGCAAATTGAAAATTGTCTGTGCACGTCAGAATGAATTTAAGCCGAGAAAATTTTCGTGCAATGATTTTTTATGACTTTCGATGACATATAAGTCAACAAGAAAGTTATGATAGACTTCGATTGGCTTTTCACGATGAAGCCCCATCTCGTGCCACAGTTTACAACTGGTTTAATGAATTCAAACGTGGTCGAACTAATCTCACTGATGATTTGCGTGAGGGACGGCCTTCTACAGCGACGACTGAAGACAATATCAGTGTTGTGCGGCGTATGATAGAGACTGACAAAAGAGTGACCTATCAGCAGATTCGGACAAGTCTAGGCATAGGTAAGAGTCAAGTGCACAAAATCCTCCATGAACATTTAGCGGTCAGGAAGCTTTGTGCCCGCTGGATACCGCATGATTTGACCGAGGCTCAAAAACTCCGCCGTGTTGATTGGTGCCGAGAAACGATCCAAAAATTTAACGGAGGTGACTCAAATGCTGTGTTCGACATACTAACGGGTGACGAAAGCTGGATTTACTGTTATGATCCGGAAACCAAAAGACAGTCTGCTCAGTGGGTGTTTCCTTCCGAAGAGTTGCCAACTAAAGTGAAGAGAGGTCGAAGTGTTGGAAAAAAGATGTGTAACGTAGTGGGGGTGGCTTAGCTACCACCCACCACTATGTTAACAGAAAAATGAACAAACAAACAGTCAAACTTGCTTAAGTTCCTTAAGTAGGGAATCCTGATGATATGAGTTTAAAATAAAAAATCTAAACAAAGGTATACTATATTTAAAGTTAAAATAAAAGTCTTTATAAATGTCTGTGCTCTGTACACTATACACAATAAGGTTTCAGACGGCTAGAGATAAACAAAGAAATGGGCGTGGGATACGTCGGTGGTACGAAGTTGGTCGACAGAGCACGGAGCGCAGCACGGAGGACCGCTGCTACGGGCCTCAGTGGCGTAGGTGCAGGAGGACCCTTTGGCGCCTTCCCTCAGCAGCCAGGAGCAGCAGGAGAAGAGGGCCGCTGGGAAGGCGGCCAGAGAAGTACACCGGCGGGGCAACTACCGCCGGTTTAGGCTCCTCGGGTCCACCACCGAGGAGCGGACACCAGGCAGCAGGCACCAGGTAGCTGGCACCAGACAGCAAGCACCAGATAGTAGTTAGAAGGCAGCAGTTCCTCCGTTACTTCTTCTTATTGCTTTCTCCGTCGACTTATGCCACGATCTTCATAATGCCAAGATGGCTGGATCGTCCCCCTTTTATACCGGCTCGACCTATTCCGGAATTTGCAATTTAAATTAGTAAATCTGATTGGTCGATTAGAATTTTGACGTCAATTAAACCTCCTCGTTTCCATAAAAAAGAAATAATATTTGACATCTTCAAACTTTCATTAGTGTCATTGAAGATGTCAAATATTATAAATTTTAGTGTTTTTTAGTAAATTATAAGAATAATAGAAACAAAAATATCTGAAAAAGAAAGGAAAAAGAGGAGCAACATCAATCGTAAGGGACCCATCCTCAAAAACAGTCAATAAACAAAGGTATTACAAAATAATTTACAAGGCCAAAAGATGTACACATTACGAGTAAATATAAGGAGTCAAAACTGAGATATTTACAAGGTTAGTAAGAAGTAAATATGTTACAGATGGTGGCCTCGTTCTTCGGAAAGACAGGTCATTACGCGACAGTTGTCTTAGAGGATCAGAAAACGGTTAATGCAGAGTGGTACACTAACAACTGTTTGCCACGTGTCTTGGAAAAAGTTCGAGAGAAACGACCTCGCAACAGGATCCTCCTTCATCACGACAATGCCTCGTCGCACACCGCCAGGCAAACGGTCGACTATTTGGCGACCTCAAACGTGGAATTACTGGGTCACCCGCCGTATAGCCCCGACCTCGCACCTTGCGATTTTTATTTATTCCCGAAAATAAAAGAAAAACTTCGAGGAAAACATTTTATGGACGCCGAATAAGCAGTGGCTGCGTTTCAAAACGCAGTCAAAGAAACCCCTAAGGCCGAGTGGGCAAGGTGCTTTTCTCAATGGTTCCATCGAATGCAACGATGTATTGATGTAAATGGACGCTATTTTGAAAAGTTATAATAAAACTAATAACTTGCTAGAATGCTTAGTTTTTGATTTTCTAAGAATTTTCAGTTTGACCCTCGTATAGTCTAGTCAAAATAAATTAATTTGTATGCAGGTTGCATCAATTGCACTTTGGATAAAAACTTGCCATATGATAGATACATCAGTTGAGAACTTAAAAATTAAAAGTCACCAATTTCGAAGTAGTGCATTTTTACGAAAATATATAAAAAAATTAAAAACTCTTGAACAATAATTATTATTTTGGTGATTTTGTAAACAGTGCTGTATTTTAGAATTATTTACATTCAATGATAATAGCATCCCATAAAAAGTTATTTTTGGGTGGATGTTTACTTTTTAATATATTTTTATTAAAGAAACGCTCAGGTCCTAAAACGGATTTTTTTATGGAAATAACATTTGCACTATTAAGTACTAAAAATGCCTCGACTGTCTTTAGTGGAAGTCAGAAAAAAACATAAAAAAACAGTTTTGCAATTAGTTCTAATAACGTCACCAAGGTGAAAACTAAGTATAAGTTGAAAGCTATTGCTTAGAGTATATAACAATCAAAATCCCCAAAAGTGCTATTTTGTAAGTCATCTATTTTTTAATAATTAAAAAAACATTATTTTTATAAAAGATATACAAAAAAAACAAATATAAAAACAGATATAAAAGAAAAACTACTTACGAAATTTTATTGTTTTTTTCACAGTATTATAGACATATGTGAAAATGTTTACTTGAAAATTATTTTTGGTTGTGCGTAAAAGAAAAATAAACGCATTCTTAGGTATATCTCGGAACGCAACCCCGTTGAAGTATGGAAATTACCATGAATGTATTATAATACATCCATACTATTGTTTAAAACAAAAACTTGTAAAGTGTCTTTAACGCAACCTTATATCTTAAATTGACTAGACTAATAGGATAGTTTTTATCCTGAAAAAATGTTTATGTGGGCCCATTAACCACGCGGGCAACAGCAAGTGTTACATATTTACTAAACCACTGCTTTTGCATCATAAATAGTAACATTTACTTATTATTTATTTATAAAATTTACTTATTCAGTTTAATATTCTTAATAATATAGAGCAAATAATGTAAAGTAATCACCCTACAAATTTATTTGGATAAATAAAACGTTTGCGTTTCTTTAAAAGTGAAATGAGAAGTTATAGTTACTGCTCTTTGATATAAAATTTATGACAACATTTAAAAAAATATGAATTGATGCTCAATATTATTGACATTTAACATTTGTTAATAAAACGAATCCGTTACAGACTTCAAACGTAATGAATTCAAAGTTTATTAAAAGAATTGAATTTATGTCGACGACTCTTCAAGTCCAATTAATCTTAAGTTGCCCGCATGAATACCTTAGATGCGATCATTAGCAAATTTAAAATACAGCAATTTCATTTCAATAACGATGGCAACTTTTTTATAATAATATTGGAAGTCAAACAACGACGGATTTCGTGATGGTAAGAAATTAACGACGCCTCGAGATACGAAAAATGGAATGCTTATGCTCGCCTTTTATAAGATGCCTGTCAGAAGGGCAGATGTCATTCTGCAAAGGATCCCACATCAACATTTGCTGTAATTTTTGCAAAACTTGTTTTCCACCTTTGTTACTGTCAAATTAGGTAAAAACACACACTCACACTAGAGTCAATTGACTCTAGTGTGAGTGTGTGTTTTTATGACTAAATGTGTGTTATAACTTAACTTGACTAAATGGTTATATGAAACTAGGTACATATCGTTTGCTAAATCATTTGATAGGACTGTCTTGTCTCTTTTTCAAATTATTAATACCAGATGGCAATAACTCAAAACCATTTGAGATATATTAAACGCTGTATGTTCTTCGTTTCTCTAAAGTATTCTGTCTATTATGAGCTTCCTTCAAAAATTTCTTTTAGATATAACCTCGCCATTAGTATAATTTTATATGTTCATTTATGTTACTACTAGCTGCGCCCCGCGGTTTCACCCTCGTAAGTCCCAATCCCGAGGGAACTCCGGGATAAAAAGTAGCCTATATGTTATTCTGGGTCTTCAGCTACCTACATACCAAATTTCATCGTAATCGGCTTTGTAGTTTTTGCGTGAAAGAGTAACAAACATCCATACATCCATACATCTATACATACAAACTTTCGCATTTATAATATTAATAGGACTGTATACGTTTTTATTATTTTACATTGACAACATGACCTGTTTGTTCCTTTCAAACACATTAATTTGTTTTCTTTTTTACTTTACTTGTTTTTGATGTTTAACATGCATATTTCATCTGTTGTTATCTTGTACGGGTACAGCCTTGGGCATGTAGATATCTTTTGAAGATTTTTTCCTTGAAGACAAAAACGCTATTAAACTAATGAAAAAGAAAACATTTACCTTCAATTTGTTATAGAAAATTGTTAACATTTGATTTAATTTAAAGATTTTCACAAGTTTTAAAGAAAAAAATCACAGTTAAAACTCGAAACTTCAGAATTTAAATCCTTACAAATTCGCTTCTCGCTTGAGATATTTCCCCGTGTAGATCCGGACTCCTTTGCAGAATAGACCATCGGCCTTTCTGCTAGGCAGCTCTTAAAAGGCGAGCATAGGCTTACCGTCACTAACACCGTGACATCTGACGAGGTGGTAGAGTTTCGCAGTGACTCACCAGAATGAATACCAACGCCTTACCTATTCCTGCCGCCATAGCGTCATGACTTGTTTCGGTTTTGAGTGTAAGGTAGACTTACTTTTGCTTGGATCCCGGCCTCAGTTAGGAAACGCACAATTACCACCTTTGGTGTCTCTAGGCGACGTGAATTTCTTACCATCAGGAAATCCGTTTGCTTGTCTAGTATAGTATAGTTTCCTGTAACTTTATACTAGTGATGTGTCGGATCGTTTTGTCGGATATCCGCGTTTACGGAGTATTTGGGTCGATCAATATTCTAGGATATGGATACGGTTTTGGTTACGGAATTTAAACTTTCTTACGTATTCGGTGTCGGTGTCGGTGTAGTTTGTATTACGTAATCACTTAAGAAATGTTTATATATTTTATATGTCATAATAAAATACGTGTGCACAAACTGTGAACAGTTTCTCTCTGTAACTTAATAAGGCAAAATATACTACAAAATAATCTTTCTTTTCCGTTTGATGTCTGCGGATAAGTATACGGATATCTATCACATGATGGTTTTGAGATTTTTTTTACTTGCACAGGTAGGTAATGTTTTAGCACGAAGTTTAATATGGCATGCGTGATAGTGGGCGTGCTTGCATGCAGATATATTCAGATAGATGCAGACAAAGATATAGCAGATAATACTTACGCCTTTAACCTTGAAACATCACCGCAGTTGCGTTTTCAGTGTGTATACCAAGTAGCCTCAGTGGTTGGACTTGACTACCTGAGGTCCGGGGTTCAAATCCCGGGTCCGGGTTTTTCAAATTTTCTAATAAAAAAGCGTTGCTTGGGATTGGATTTGTGTCCGGTTGGCGATAGGCTTGCCACCCATCATATTGTGGGACTTAATGTATTCGACTAGTCGTGGGTGCCCCGGTTGTGCCTCTGTCTGCCTCTTCGAGGATATGGGCGTGAATATACTTTTTTTTTACACTAAGTTGTTTTTGTATACAAATCGAGTTTTTTCAATACATTTTTTTTAATTTAAGCTCCGCATCACCGCAAACCGAAGCGGCGTGCGGTGCAATATGATATCCGCCTACACATCTAACTCCAAAGTTTCCAAATGTTTAAAGAATTAATGTATTAATAGATCTAGGAATATAATACAGACTGTTATACCTTCAAATAAGATAAATTATGTGCGTATAATAAAGTCACTAAACAACTACCCAACAATTTTTCCAGTAAGTATTTCTAAGTATGAGTGTTAACGAATATAACACAAACATATAATTTGTTTATTTTGAGGTTAAATTCAATTTGTTTAATTTATCCAGGGATATTTATTTATTCATTAACTATTTACTGCTCCGTATCCGTACCTGAAGCGGGCAATGAATTTTCGCAACGTAGGGATTAGGTACGAACGGTGTCCGCCCTAAACATCCAATTTTATCTTTCAGGGAAAAACGGAAAGGTCATTAGGGCATAATCCTATAAACTGGATTAGCCTAATAGAGCCGTAGTTAGTTGATTACCGCAAGGCAGATGAATTTTGTATTGTTTTAACTTTCGCTAACTAATAAAATTATTTAATTCGCATTTATTATTAGCCCCCAACGGAAAAAATGGTGTGTTGTAAGTTTGACGCGTATGTGAGTGTTTGTCTGTGAAGTCATACTTTTTGAAGGTAAAGACCGAATTTGACGGGGTTTTTTTTAGTTTGAAAGCTGACGTGATGAGATGGTTCTTAGCAGTCACATATATGTTTTTTCGGGGGTACTAAAAATATTTAATTTTAGTGTTGTAGTTAGTTCAATACAAATTATTCTAGTACAGAAAGCCACACATCAAGTTACATTCGCAACCGTAAGATCAGAGAAGGAGAAAGTAGTATTGCAAGTGTTGACGTAAAAAACGACTAAATAAAAGTAAGTAAGTATCTTCACGCCCATATCCCCGCAGAGGCAAAACCAAGGAACTCACGACTAGCCGAAGATACTAAGTCCCTCAAGTAAATAAGAGTTTCCTAAATTAGCTAATAATAAGAATGGCAGATGAATTAATATCGACAAAATTAGTTGGACAATGCCAGGATGGCTATAGGTAAACGGGGAGACTTAGGTTATCATTAGGTTGTATGAAATTCATAATGAAGGTGGAAGAAACTAGGTAGGTTTATGTGAATCCTGGCACTTGACGTTTTACGTAAAAATATGTACATACTTGTCCGCTTCGTTGGTCGAGTGGCTAGCGTACACGCCTAACTAGATCGATAAACCGCGAAGCTCGGGTTAGATTCCCGACGAGGGCAGGTATTTGTGTGATGAACATTTACATGTATGCATTTCCAGGTTTATTCTGGTGTCTATTTAAGTATTTCTATGTATCAGAATCGTTGACTAACACCCATGAAACAAGCATAATATATTTTTTTTACTTTAGGGTTAGATTCAATTGGTGTGACTTATCAAGTGATGGTTATTAACATTTTATCTAGTAAGTAAAACCGCATCAAAATCTGTTACGTAGTTCGAAAGATCTAAGCATACAAAGAGACATAGGGACAGAGAACGCGACTTTTGTTATACTATGTAGTGATATAAAATCTTAAATGTATTTTTTGTTATGTAACATTGCTTTCACATCAGTCTAACGAAATAACATTAATTCTAGTCTGGTTCCTGGTTTATACGAATCTGTGCTTAAACGTGATAATGTTGAGCTGAAATATATTATGTTTATTTTAGATCACGTAAAACCCAATACAGCAAAGTATACAGCGACTTCGATTTGGTTCTTAAATCGGAATTTTATCATTTATTCACAGAAAGGCGAAGCCACGTCTCGCATGTAAATTGAAATGGTGAGTGAAACTTCGTATTTCCGAGTATTTTTGACATTAGGCATTTTGTACGTGCGTTACGTACTGAGCTAATGTTTATTATGTGTTTTTCCGGTGTTACTACATTCATGTGAATTTTTAATGGTAAACGTGTCCAGTGATACGTACCAAGGAAGCGGTAAAATTGAATATATCCACTATATTGTACGTTGATTTTGTCCCGTTTGGAAAAAATGTAAGGTTTTGGTAATATTTTTTTAAGATTTGATTTCTAGATTCGTAAGATTTTTTTAAAAGAGACAGAAGACGAGTGGTTTGGAGTTGGACTTGACTGTGTGAGAGTTTGATCTCCGGCTGAAACTGAAAAAAAGTGCTTTTTCAATGTTCTTACAACAATAACGTTGCCGGGTATTGAATATCTGTCCGGCTATCTATAGGATTGCCCCCTGATAAGTATGAATAAACTACTTCGTGGGACTCAGTGTTTTCGACTAGTCTTCGGTGACCTGGTACCTCTGCCTTCTTCTTCAGGGACAGGGGTGTTAAGATACTAAATTTTTCAAAAGAGATAAATGTTCTGCAGAACAGAATATTTTTATAATAATACTTATGGTCTTATGGTAAATCGCCTCTGTGGTCTAGCGGTCCGGGTGTTGGATTTGACTGCAGGAGGTCCCGGGTTCGAATCCCGGGTCGGCCAATAAAAAGAAAATTGGATTTTTCCAATTTTCTAATAAAAAAAAATGTTGGTCGGGATTGAAAATGTGCCCGGTTGGCGATAGGCTTGCCACCTATCACATTGTGGGACTTAGTGTCTTCGGCTAGTCGTGGGTGCCCTGGTTGTGCCTCTGCCTACCTCTTCGGGAATATGGGCGTGAAGATACTTTTTTTACTTTTTTTTTAATACTTATGGTTTGGCTGTTGCCGAATATAAAAATAATAATAATAATAATAATAATAAATGATCTTTATTTAACATAAACCTACAAGAGGCACTTGTGACGGGTCTATATAATAATAAATCTACCACCGGATCGGAACGCGGCCGCACACTGAGAAGATCCGGCAAGAAACTCAGCGGGCTTGTCTTTTTTTTTCTTACATTAAAATATATTTACAATAATTTACGTAATGATACAATATATTTTATTAGAGATTGGCATGAGGAGCAATTAATTCCAAGCAGTCTTATCTGTTAAATATTCAGCAATGTTATAATAACCTTTTTGATTTAATTTACATTTAACACATTTCTTAAATTTATTAATTGGAAGTTCTTTCATATAAGTGGGAAGTTTATTGTAGAACTGTATACATAGGCCCATGAAAGAATTGCTTACTCTGTGGAGACGAGACACATGCACAGCAAGATTATATTTATTCCTAGTATTGACACAGTGTATATCACAATTTCTTATAAATGAACTTGAATTTCTGTGAACATACATTAAATTTTCAAAGATGTACTGGGATGCTACAGTTAGAATTTTGATTTCTTTGAATTTTTCTCTCAGGGAAACTTTTGGGCCTAGGTTACAAATTGCTCTTATGGCTCTCTTTTGTAAAATAAATATAGTATTGACTTCGGCAGAACTCCCCCAGAGAAGAATTCCATACGACATGTTTTTAAAGATGGTCTATGGCCGATTCTTCTTCTTGGCCTATGGTTGATTTCAACAATATATCTATAGTTACAGAGAGGCGTATTTTTTTGTTGTAAAGATATTTTTATTATTTTTTAGGGTTCCGTACATCAAAAGTAAAACAAGGAATCCTTATACATAGGGACGGACAGTCAGACCGTCAAGACCCTTTTTTCAAAATAATTTAAGGATATCAAACTGATATGTATATAAAATACTCAGATATAGTTTTCCTCAGAGCTGTAAAAAAACATAAGCCAGTGAAATAAAAAGATTCAGCCTTTTATGCTGCAAATTTCTGCAAATTTTGGAAACCCGTAAGGAAGTTAAAACCTACAGAATGCTTTCCATGAACTCAGAATCGTGAAATTTGGTACGAAGCAACATTTTACAGTAGAGATAAATGAAAAAAACATACAACAAAAAAGTATATGAATATCAAATTGAAATTCATATAAAATACTCAGGGCCTTAAGTTGGTATATTCGGGACCCATTGTGCGCAAGTCCGACTCGCACTTGGCTGGTTTTTTAAGTAACAGTGCTTGTTCACTAATATTTAGTAACCCAAATACTATATATTACAGTAATACTGTAGGCCCTTGGACCTACTTTAAATGAGATAACTAAATCTTCTATCTTTTTGTTCGAAAATATATTAACTAGCATTAACTTAGCATGGCAAAAATGATAAGTTTTAAAAATATAAATTGGTTAAAATGAGATTAAAAATATTACTGGTCTTCACGTCGTTGGTGCGTGGCAGAAGTTTCTTTTGGGCTTAGCCGTCATCAAGACGTATATTGCCTCCATTGGTCAATCACTTAAGGCAAGGTTTCCAAAGGAGGCCCGTGGTTGAAGCGATGAAGCACGAACAGTACTCTCACCATGGAAAATTAATATCACTACTAATGACACTATGACGGCATCAACCCATAATTTTGCTCTTGAAGTGTACAAATCAGACTGTAAATGGAATCTAATACTTTTGACGTAAAGGAACTAGCCGAGATGTTTAGTAATTTATTCTGAAAGACGGTGTAGAAAGGAATCCATTTATTCCAAACGTTCTCTGAACTCTAAAAGCTAGACTTATAGTATTAGCTCAATACCTGAGCTCGATCTCAAATCATACAATCCAGGCCTCGCTCTATCATCTTTACCTGAATAAGAAGTTTCTCGTAAAATGGAATCGAAGGATAAAATGGATTACTTTTATTTTTTTTTATAGAACTTTTATTGTTTAGATTGCGAGCTCCGAATATTAACAGGAGTTTGAATTTATTACATTAAGAAAAACTGTCTAAAACGTTTTTAACATACCGTTATCGACGTAAGAATATAACGACCCCACCACATTTAAGGAAAAATGTATTTTATTTAGTAAAAACATTTTTTCAGAATACTTCAACCGTAATTTGTCGAGGTGGTTTGGAAAACGAAACATAAGTAATACAACAAATACTACAATACGAAATTATTAAAGACATCAACACTGTCTGGAAATATATTCAATTTGCTCTATTAACCTAAAAAAATTTAAATGAGTAATTTGGGTCGCCCCAGCTTGGAGCATACCTACGGCCCTTAGCATTATTTCTCACATTAAATGGCGCACCCCCTGCATGAGTCAGACAGACAGACAGACAGATGACTTAACTCGAAATTAATCAATAACCTGTTATAAAACTTAAATTTGACACAAAAAAATATCCCAACAGAACCATAACTCAAACTTTCGGATTTTGCTACTATTGTGCCGTATAAATCTTTTGTTTTTATTTACTTTTTTTCTTTTTGTTATGATAATGGATGGCAAATAAGCAGACGGATTTCCTAAAACTCACGCCGCCTAGAAACACTGAGGCCTGGATGTTAGGATTCGAGCAAAAGAAAGTTTACCGGTTTCCTTACCCACTGAACCGGAACACGTCATGACGTTATGGCGGCAGGAATAGGTAAGGCGGTGGTACCAATCCTGGTAAGTCGCGGCGAAACTCTACCACCTAGTCAGATGTCATGGTGTTAGTGACGGTAAGCCTATGCACGCCTTTTACGAGCTGCCTATCAGGAAGGCAGATGGTCTATTCTGCAATAGAGCCCGGACCAAATTTAGAAGCCTCCTAAAAGGTTTTCAAAATAGTCAAATCCGCTTGCTTAGTTGTCTTTCAATGATACAAAAAATAACTTTTTGATAACACATAAGAATGAATACGTTTATTTTACATCATATAATCATAATATCTTGCCAAAAATTCCTGCCCGTTTCGAAAATCGAATCTGAGACTTGTTTCGGATCAGCCATCCACTTGACCAATAAGGTTGTATCAAATATAACTAAAGTAAGGTGCAAAAGCTTGTTTAATGTACCAAATGTTGGCAAATGCACTATATGTACCAAAGATCACCATTTCTCGTCGGCTAGAGGTGAATATTTCGGAATACGTAAATCCAAAACCTACCTTCAACGCGTGAATCTGAATATATCGGTGTATGTCATAAAATATAGAAAGTTTTTTTTTGGTGTTACCTTCATTTTCTTGTATTCGCTAAAGGAATTCATTAAATACGTTCATGACATGTAGAAAAATCTTAGTGTGACTTAAAAAGTATCAAAATACTTACGTTAAAAGCAAAAGAATAGTTTTAGCCCGGATTTAAACCTATATCCTTCTTCTTACAATGACTTCGCTCTATCACTAGAGCAAATGAAAATAAAATGATGCAGAGTTTTTAAATCACTTTTTGAACCGCGCTGGTATGACCATAGCTCTACAAAATTTTAATTTGTGTAATACTTTCCCATGGCTTCATTATTGTTGACGAAATCACAGTTTGTTAGCGATATCTAATGATTATCATAAAACTTTTTAACTTAGAATTTTTCCCGTACCTAAAGTCAAATTTTAAAAGTTTTTTTGAAGAAAAAAGCACTTAAAATATGATATAAATACGTACCTTTCTTCTCTCATTCACGAAGATCTGCTATTCAAGCTTCCAATTCTGTGACTCGTTGTTAGTTTATAAAAAAATGTACATGTGTACATAGAGCCGTCTTTCGTATATTTTTGTTCCAATTACTTTTTAATGTTTTGTGCATGATAAAAAATTGAATAAAGAAATAAAAATATTTCTCAAAAACGCCTAAGAACTTGTTCCAAGCGCTTGAAAATTCTAGCATTAAATCACAGAAACTATCTGCTTAAAACAATGGACCCCTTCTTAAGAAAATTGCGCGGACAGGGTAGTTTGAAATTTGATACACTTATATTTTACATACATACAAACATACATATCTTCACGCCAAGTCCCTTACGGGGTAGGCAGAGAGTATCGAGTGCTAGACCTCACGATCCTGACAAACCTGTCTTGCTTCCTTCACATTAATTACACTTTTCATACAAAATACTTATATGTGTAGGAAAATATTATTTTTCAATAATAATGCTTATAAAGTGCACTAAATAAAAAAATAAAATTGCACATACTACCATGCATTTGACACACACAAACAAAAGTATTGTTGACAACGATAAAATGACACAGATGGCGCACAAACTTTATTTATAAAGTTTGGAGACAAAGTGGTCTTGATAAATGAAGATGGCGTTCTTATCAAGAATAATTTAGTTTGAAGAACTTATAATTAAAATTGCTCAAACTTAGAGTAATAAGCGACCACCAGTAAAATTAAAACCATAAAGCTTATAACTTGTACCACAGAAGAATTACAGATGAAGCTCAGTGCGACCTGGTGATCCGCCCTGTTTCGTAATTCCCTGACATCGACATCCATGTACCTGCTGTATATGGTGTACTACGAGTATTTTATAAAATCCGGATTTGTTAAAATCCGTTGATAGAATGTAGATTTATCGTGGAATTGAAAAATGTTTGTGAAAAATGATAACTGAAAACAACGAAACATTGACTTGTGGATACGTACATTATGGTACATTCAGCAGATCCAATTTATAATTTCGCCATCTTCAATTCTCAAGACTAACTACTTTGTTTCCAAACTTTTTAGTACGCCATCTGTGAACTTTTATGGTTATCATCAATATATTTATTTGTTTGTGTCAAATGCATGGTAGTGTGGGTAATATTTTATTTATTGATTTAATGTACTTTATAAGAATTACTATTGAAAAATATTAGCGATCTGTACTTCTCCTACACATAAACTATAAATGTGTCAAATTTAATGCTCCTGCGTCAGCGCAATTTTCTTAAAACAGGGTCCAAAGGTTTGGCATCACGTATCTATACATAGCATAAAGCAAAGTCGCTTTCCGCGTCTGTCTGTATGTATGTATGCTTATATCTTTACTACTAACTAACTACAAAACGGATTTTAATGCGTTTTTTTTTTAAATAGGTAGAGTGATTTTAGAGGAAGGTTTATATGTATAATAAGATGCTTCATATAGTAGAGAACCACTGATAATTTCAAGATTTCTAATGCGAAGTCGTAAATAAACATATTTTTTTGCGCTTGCATTGCAAACGCTGGCTGATGGTATATGTTTATCTCTTAGGGATAACTTACAGTAACCAATTTTTATCCTCTACTTTTTACGAAAATTACGTATTTACGAAGCTCATTTACGAAGCGATTTAAAGCAATACAACATTAATCCTTATCTAATTAAGTATCTTAAATAAGTTTCACATTTAATATAGAATAAAATAGCCCTTTACAGTATGTAAATTAAACGAATAGTTTCGGAGATATTACAGGTTTAAAATATAGGGACATCGCGGTTGCGGCCATAGATAAGTTGCGGCGGTACCGACTGGCCGCGGTGCGTACGCGACGAAGCACGCGCCTTTTTCATAGGACTGTAATTTGTATTGTAATTGGATTATTAAATCCACATTAATATTATAAAGTTTGTGTGCGAAAGTAACTCTGTCTATCTATCTGTTACCTTTTCACGCCTAAACCACCCAACCGATTTTGCTGAAATTTGGTATGTAGATAGTTAGCATTCATGAGAAGGGCATAGGCATATTATTTTTTGGAAATTCAACCCCTAAATTGGTTACAAGGGGTGGCAAAGTTTGTATGAGAAAAATATTTTTATTGCACATTTTTGCATGAAACTTTGAATTAATGCTTTTCTAGTACAAATGATGAAACAAGTATTTCAGGATTTTTCAAAATTTACCCCCATTGGGGGTTAAAGGGGGTATCTAAGTTTGTATGGGAAATTTAATTCTATAGAAATATTTTGCGTGACACTGAAATAATGCTCTTTAATACAAATTATGAGATTCATATCTAAGCGTCTTTTGAAAATCAACCTCTATGAGGGTGAACGGGGGTGGCACAATTTGAGTAGGAAAAATATTTAACAGTAATTTTTACCATAAGTCCATAACAATGAACCACGTACATCAGTTTATCATTAACGAAAAACACACAAAGAAATTATGATATATATAGTAGCAAAATTGATAAAAATCCCTACTTCCTCACTAATAATATAAATGCGAAAGTAACTCTGTCTGTCTGTCTGTTACGCTTTCACGCTTAAACCAGTAAACCTCTATGCGTAAAGTAAAAAAAAACCTTTAAAAGTAAACAGTAAATTTTTATTTGTTTTTTTTTTGTTGCCCGGACCGGAAATAAAACCCAAGATCTCAAGAAGTAATTCCGAAGACGGACGGTTAGACCTCAAAGACGATACGTATATTTCTAAAATTTCAAAAAAAAAACTGGAGGTTTCCATAACTTGCTATACAGTTTAATTTAACAGGATTTGCCGAAGTGCAAATAAAACTGTAAACAAAATAACGTATCCCTACTATTTATCTGACGTGAAATTAGAAAAGAGAAAGTGTATGTTCAGTTTTGACGGCAAAATTGCTGAATTGATTTTAACATTTGCAAAAAAATAGATGAAACTTTGGATAGCGACATAGGCTACATTTTATCTTAAAATTTTAACGAGCAGTGTTGGAGAGCTAAATATCAAATTAGTAAACTACGCAGGCAAAGCCGCGGGTAACAGCTAGTTAATATATAAATGATTCACCTTTATACGTCCCCGAAAAGCAATATCATCCACCCTTTAGACTCACCAAAAGTCAAAGCCCTCATCGAGACAAATTTAATAAGCTCAAATAAAAGTAGTTCAATACCTCTCAAGTACCAGTGATCTTTTATATTTTAAGATATTCAAATAGATCGCAACTTTTTCACAACTCCGATGAAAATATGTTCTAAATTGATCCAATAATATTTTCGAAATATGGTTAGAAACAATAGGAAAAAATCATATCGTATAATTCAACACGAACCATAATCACAAAATATTCTACCCTTTACTAGATCGACGATACTCTACTAGAAGATCCGAACTTATATCGACTTACACCGAGCTGATAATTGAATAAAACATATTTTATAGTCAAGTAAGTACATTAGCAATCATATTTAAAGAGGGTTGCCTAAACAAATACTAGACCGAATATTTTTTATTTTATAAAAAAATATTCATGTTTCCAGTTTCTTTTTCAGACAACCCTATACATCAACATAAATTGTAATAAAAATTGTAACAAAATTGCACATATGTCGTTATATTTTTTTTCTATTATCGGATCCCGTGTAAAAAACTAGCATCGACAATTAACTGTTTATACCTGGCAATTAGATAAATAAAAGGCAACCTAACTTCTGTAACTTCGCCTTTTACCTACTTTAAGTCGGGATAAAATTTTAATATTGCACCAATTAATTAATAACAAACATTTTAAAAATAAAAAAAAATATCCAGGATTTTTTCAGGCAACTCATTTTTAATATATTTTCTGATATACTAAATTTGCTATAAAACCGGTTTCATCCTATTATCAGCTCTATGTAGGTCGACCTAACTTCGGATCTTAGACTATAAGATAAAGATAGTGACTTTAATGGTGCAAAAAATAGTTTTATTTTCAATATAAAGTTTTAAATTTAAATCAGAGAATATAATATTTCCGATTATTAAAGCAGTATGTATTTATTGCTGTCTTTCTTTGAATCCTGTTATGTGTTAATGTGCTTCTGTTGTCTAGCGGCCTAGTTACTGGACTTTATTTCATGAGGTCCCGGGTTCGATTCTAGGGTTAAGCAACAAAAACTATAGGTATTGGATATTCACTCGACTGGTGATAGCTTTGCCACCTATCATATTTTGGGACTCACGGCCACACAAAAATGACAATTTATTGACTGATTAAAAGGTAATTAATTAATTAACTAATGAAGTAGTAGTATACTCATACTTTAGTCCAAGTTTAATAATATGAGGGCTAGTATCTTCGGCTAATCGTGTGTGCCCTGTTTCTCTATCTCTGCCTAAAGATATTTTTTTACTTTTTTCTGTCAAAAAAAGAATTCAGACCCCGCAACCGGCTTTATGCGATTGGTAGTATTTTTGTTAGCCCTCCCAAATATTCACAAAAAGGAAACTCAAAGGATTCACGAGGTGCGATGGAAATTGACTCGTGAATAAAGAATTTGTATTTCCCTTCGATCTCCAGCTATTTGACGAACAAACACTTTTTATGAAAAGTGTGTTTACATATACGGATTATGTAAATCGTAAAATGTTTACATTAGTAGGGGGGGGGGCTTGTATAAAGAAACTTATTGAATGTATTTGAAGCTGAAGTACTAGGAGTAAATAAACTGGGTATGAATTAAGATGAATGGAAAGGCTGAGGATTAGGTAACCTACAAACAATCTAGCACTACATTGTATTTGTAACTATAAAAACCCGGGAAAAACATTTTTTTGTTTTATTTAAGATTCACACTGTTATGCGAAGGTATTGTATGTTGTTAAGAAAATAACTTAATTTGTCAGATATAATAATAATAATAACTTAAAATCAGTAGATAGCTTAATGTCGAGTTTAATGACTATTCATCTTACATAAAAAGCAGATAATTAATTCAATTGCGTTTTTTTTATGTTTTTACTGTTTGAATACTATTGCTTTTCATGTTATTTTAGTGAAAAACTTTTTATTCCGTTCGACTACAAGAAAACCATCCCCGTGTTGGTCCCGGCTCCTTTGCAGAACAGACCATCTGCTTTCTTGCCAGGCAGCTCGTGAAATGCGAGTGTAGGCTTATCGTCACTAGCACCGTGACATCCTACTAGGTGGTAGAGTTTCCCAATGACTCGCTCATGGCCATTAGTACCATCGCCGTACCTATTCCTACCGCCATAACGTCAGCGCTTGCCGTTGCCGTGTTCCGGTTCCGAAGTAGCTGGTAAACTTACTTTTTCTCGAGGCCTAACATCCCGGTCTCAGGTTGGCAACGCACCATCACCACCTTCGGTGTCTCTAGGCGTCGTGAATTTGTTATCACCAGGAAACCCGTCTGCTTATTATCATAAAAAAATAGACAAGCTTTTACATAAAATTGATTTTGGCTCAGAAGTAATGATATAAGCTATCAACACTATTTGTGTTATATCTTTAATGTAGAAACACAATATCTAGTTTCTAGGCAAAGATTCAGGTTCAATTATTCAGCCAGGTGAAATCACGAAACCTTAGAGCTACGTTGCATTGTTACAAACAATAGAATGTATGTAAATGCGATGGTCAGTGAATACGAATGCCGCCAGTGCATCCGTTCGCAAATTGCAGGCTGGTGTGTATCGACAACTTGTGATGCATGATATACATTTGATCTCACGTGACTTGGAGGCAGAGAGGTATGAACAGATAACGGTGTTAAACAAACAATATGTAAATTTACTTTCAATGCATCATACTAGTTAATATTATAAAGAGGAAAACTTTGTTTGTTTGTTTGGTTGTAATGAATAGGCTCACAAACTACTGGACCGATTTTAAAAATTCTTTCACCATTCGAAAGCTACATTATCCACGAGTGACATAGGCTTTGTTTCATCCAAATCGGTATAGTAGAAGCCAAATAACGCAGGCGAAGCTGCGTGAAACTGCTGGTATTTAATATAATAAACTTAGTTGCAATCATACTAATATTATAAAGAGGAAAACTTTGTTTGTTTGTTTGGTTGTAATGAATAGGCTCAAAAACTACTTGACCGATTTTAAACATTCTTTCACCATTAGAAAGCTTCATTATCCACGAGTGACATAGGCTTTGTTTCATCCAAATCGGTATAGTAGAAGCCAAGTAACGCAGGCGAAGCTGCGTGAAACTGCTAGTATTTAATATAATAAACTTAGTTGCAAGATGTAAGATACCAACTTTTGACCGTAGCTTCGCACGTGTATTAAAATTATTTTACTTTTCCTGTTTGTAAGTTCCAAGGCATACTTAATATAGAAAGTGGTCTACCTCTTTAAATTATACTGTACATAACAAATTAATAACTCAATCATTGTAACTGCAATCGATTTCAATTTTATTTTCTGAAAATCTCATGTAAGGGCAAATGAAAGGAGTCTGGCTAGGTTTGACGGTATTTGCCGTATTGGATTTTTTGGTCCAAATGAACTTCTCATTGCAAACATTTTTAAAGATTAAAGCAGTGACGCTTCAAGTAAAATCTTCAGTAACAATATTGATTTCTGTAACAGTAGATGATACATAAATAAAAGATAACTAGACATCTCCGTGTTGGTCTGGGCTCCTTTGCAGAATAGACTATTTGTTTTCCTGCCAGGCAGCTCGTAAAAGGCTATCATAGGCTTACCGTCACTAACACTGTGACATCTGATTAGTTGGTAGAGTTTCGCCGCGACTCACCCGGATTGGTACCACAGCCTTACCTATTCCTGCCGCCATAAAGTCATGACCTGTTTCGGTTTGGTGGGTAAGGTAGCTAGTAAACACACACACGCACACACACACACACACACACACATGTAATTCCTTACAATTAGAGACAGCCGTTGATCTTTTACAGATTGTCCTTTGGCCGAACTGCTAAGACTAGTGTGCACAATCTTATGACCTAAACATGACTGTCTTTGTAGGTAAAGCAATAGGTAAAGCGGTTTAATTCTACCCGGAAAATTGCCACACAATACTTTTCCATCGACGGTCTTGTTAGTGATGAACCTTTGCTCAACTATAAGACTGGCAGGTTTTTTTTACGAAGCTAAGAAACTCCTTAAAATGTTGCAATAAACTTTTCTTTTTATCTAAACGATGAACTCTTACGTTAAATACATAGCTCAAGATTTATTGAAAGACATCCCATTAGCTCCAAAGGAACGAAGTCTATTTTTAGACATTTACGTCACCGTTCAGAGGTTTAAAATACGTGTTATAGTTCCTTTCGGGGAAAAGAGTTATTTTTATTTTCTGGTTGTTTTTACTTGCGTTGGCGTTATGAAATTATGAAAGAATAAAGAAACTCACTTAGGGTTGTGAAAATATGACACTCATTACATTTCTTAACATATTTAATGGGTTTTTAATGAACTCCCAAAAAATGATTACCCGGCCAATAACTTATAGAATTTGATGGTTCTTTCTGCAGTAATTTTTTTACATATTTTGGTCTACGAAATTTTAATAAATGCATCGTCGAAGTACTCGTACAAGATAATTATTATTTTAAACCTAAATTAATTACTAGCATTTTTAATTATTTATACGGGATATCACGATCTATTTTTATTTTATTTGTCGATATAGCGGCCTTGTCAACACTCCGTCTAATTCTTATTTTTGTAACGTCCTTGACAATAACATTTCTGGGCACTATTTCGCGACACACAACACTAATTGCTATATCCCTACACTTTACGGCATTTTTTATATAATTAGCCCGGCACCGACCAACAATTGGATCCCACGCCTACGTATTGAACAGTGATAGTCCAATTCACTTTTTGACTTTTACTACTGTTAGTGAGATAAAAAGTATTTCTTTCGTATTCTTTCTCTTCGTTTGTATCCTTCTTGAGAACATTCAGCATCAATCGCGGTCGGAATACAGAAAGACAGACAAAAACTATAAATATGTGTTCTAGGAGTCAGATGAATCTATTTTTTTTAAATGTCTTCAATGTACATACATCACACCTCTGCAGATTTAGGATAAGTATTTATATATAAATAGATAAAGATATTTAAAAAAAGTAAAAGTCTAACATAAGTAAGCATCAGCTTTAATTCATCAAACTCCCCCTTTGTTCATACTTGTTGAGGTAGACTCTTGTACTTTTCCACAATACACTTTATTTAATTAACTCTGTATGTTATACCTTAGCCAACTGGTTTCACTTTTCTCGACATCATCAGCGTTTTATAAATTAGTCTGTTTTATTTTAAAGTTCAGTATATGGTTATAAGTTACTGACCCAATAATAGTGTTAAAAAGTACATGAGTTTACCTTAAAAAAGTATGTACTGAAATTCCACCAAGCGCCGACAGTGAAAACCATAAATTCCTTTTAAGTTCTAAATAAAGCATTATTAGGGTGACTAACAAATAGCATCAGCATAGAAATAGCTAATCCTTAGTGCATTGGCTTTATAATTTAGATGCACCGAGTGCATCGCCCCGGAACCGCATGCCATTTGCATGAGCTGAACACGATTTATGCGGACGCATTCCCGGGATGCGATCGTACCTACGTAGATACGAATCCTAGTGTGAAAGTCGTTTATCAGCTCCAACTTGTTTTATGGTTTTGTTTATTTGAACGAAAACGTTTTTTATTGTATTGAAATGCAAACTAGCTGGTTTTGAAATTGGAATTGATGCAACCAAATCGTGATAAGACGTTTTCTGTAAACACCAAAGATAATATGGGTGTTTCTAAACTGAGGTTAGATTGTTATGACTTTTGTGTAACTGTACTAGAAGTCGACCCTTTATATTGGAACATGACCATAGTAAGCACTGGCAATATAGAACCGACTCTAATCAAGTTATTTTCAACTCTAGCACCTGATATTAGGCAAGGTGTAAGTGACATACGAACCAATACACTTTTCTTGAGCTTGGCTTTGTGATCAATTGTCCCATATTCTACAACTGTTACTAGAACTTACACCAAAAACAGTACTTTTCGTCATTCCTATTGCAGTACCTATCTCCTTGTTTATTAGATAAGACATAAATATAAGATGTCTTTAAGTCACGGTTGTATCTAACCATCAGGAAAGAAGTTAGCTTGTTCTCTAACTTATTACACAAAAAATGTCTTCCCTGTATATCATTTTTTTTTATGTTATAGGAAGGCAAACAAGCAGACGGATTTCCTGATGGTAAGAAATTCACGCCGCCTAGAGACACCAAAGATGGTAATGGTGCGTTGCCAACCTGAGGTCACCGCCGGCTACCTTACCCTCCGAACTGGAACACGTCATGACGTTATGACGGCAGGAATAGATAAGGCGGTGGTACCAATCCGGGCGAGTCGCTGCGAAACTCTACCACCTAGTCAGATGTCACGGTGTTAGTGATGATAAGCCTATGCTCGCCTTTTACAAGCTGCCTGGTAAGAAAGGCAGATGGTCTATTCTGCAAAGGAGCCCGGACCAACACGGATTTCTCAGATTTACCTAATGCTTAAAAATATTAAAAAAAAAGAATGGATATTTTAAGGTATTATTCTGCTCTTCAATACGTTTTATTCGGTTCGTAAAATAATATTGAAATGTATTTTTTAAAACAACTATCTACAAAACCTACTTGCAAAGAAGATAAGAACTGTTTCACGTCAGCTTTTAAACAAAAAAAGTTCAAAATTTATAATGTCACAGACAAAAACATACGCACAAACACGTTAAACATATGAAACTTTTTTTCCGTGGGGGGTATAAAAGCAACTTAAATTAAAACTTGACATTAAGTGATATTTCTTTTCCCTCTACTCTGTATGGATCCCCTTAATTTTAGCACAATGTGATTTAGCATAATGAGTAAAATTTTATTAAAACATTAACAGTACTGTTACAAGCGGCAAAAATTGTTCTGAAAAGTGTTAAAAAAAATATTTTTTAAACTGTTCGTTCATTCGAAAGTTATGATGACACACACACACTCACACACATATGACTTGCAACACCTCTTATTTTATGTGCTTTAAATAAACCTCAAACATTACGAAGCAATGTCTTAACTTTCAAACTATGATCTACCTCCCAGTTCATTTAAAAGGTTATTCAATCAATTCCTCATCATCTTTTGATGATATAAACAGATCTAGTTAAGACGAATCTAATAACTTTAAACTAGAGTAGGTATTCTAGGATTACGTCTAGTGTGACTCATATCCGTTCCGATGTTAAGAATTCCTTCAAATAAACTTCTTCAAAATCGGGCCATAAGCTTACTTAATACCTACGATGAAACAGACACACACACAGGCGTCAAACTTGTGACACCCCTCGTTTTGCGCCGGTGGTTAAATACAAAATAAAATTCCACCAAATGCCGACGATAAAAATTCTAACCTGTCTGAAACAGTCAGATAAATTCAAACTAAATCCGGATTTGCATTTAAATGAGATCAGCGCTTATAAAAAATTAACAGCGAAAACAGTAAAAACCGCTTTAAAATGTGTATTAACTGGAAACAAGCGATTTCATTGAACTATAAAATGCGCAGCAAGAAAATGGCTGGAAAAGAGATTATCTGGTTTGTTTGTCGCTCTTTGTTTAGTGATTTCTTTATCCTTTATAAATGTTGCTTCTCATTTGTTACGTGGTCTGTGGTCTAGCGGTCCAGGTGTTGGACTTGACCTCAAGAGTTTTCGGGATCGATTCCCGGGTCGAGCAACAATAAGAAAATGTGGTTTTTAGAATTTTGTAACAAAAAAAAGTTGACCCTTATCTTGCTTGCCACCTATCATAGTGTGGGACACAGTGTACTCAGCTAGTCATTGGTGACCTGGTTGTGCCTCTGCCTACCACTTCAGCGATATGGACGTGATATACTTATTTACTTACTTTACTTTTGTTGCGTTTGTAAATTTTTTGACACAAAAATATGAAAAGTAAAAACTTAAAAACAGATTACCAAAAACGTTGGTTTTACAACTAAATCGGGGTGATATATTGAGGAATTCAATATTATTATTGACTGCCTACAAAATAAAGGACTTGGCGTGAAGATAAATAAGTTTTTCAAGTATTTCCAGGTAATGTTACAACAGGCACAGTTTGGTATAACCTAAACGGTTCATGATAACATTGTGTCAGTTCTTACCAATGTCGTGTTTCGGCTTTAGCCCGGAAGTTAGCTGGTAAACTCAGACAAATTGGTTTAAACTCCAACTTCAAGATGACTATTACATTACCGGTTTGGTGTTGATAGATAACGTATTTGTCTAACTTCTGTATATTTAATCAACACTTTCTGTTTACGGTTCATGCAATTAGACAGTGGATATTTTTCATGTTATATTCTAGAAGCAAAATAGTGTAATAACTTGGATTATAAGTCAAATATTTACTTACATAATTTTGATTAGGTTTTTGTAGTCTCCGAATTAGTTTTTTTTTTATGACATTGAAGGCAAACAAGCAGACGGATTTTCTGATGGTAAGAAATTCCTGCCGCCTAGCGAAACCAAATCTGGTAATGGTGCGATGCCAACCAGAGGCCGGGATGTTAGGCCTCGAGCAAAAGAAAGTATACCGGCTACCTTACCCTCCGAACCGGAACACGTCATGACGTTATGGCGGCAGGAATAAGTAAGGCGGTGGCACCAATCCGGATGAGTCGCTGAGAAACTCTACCACCTAGTCTGATATCACGGTGTTAGTGACGGCAAGCCTATGCTCGCCTTTTACGAGCTGCCTGACACTGGAAGGCAGATGGTCTATTCTACAAAGGAGCCCGGACTAACACTTGCGTATGCAAATGATGAAAATGTATGTTTTTTTTTTGACTTTTTATTGAACTTTTTATTGACTGGAATATTCCAAAAATTCTTCAAAGGCTCGATTTTTATGTATTATTACCAAAGAAATTGGCAAGTAATAGCTTTTTAAGTAGGAATGTAACAACTTCGTAGCCTACTTTAGATTCCTGGATTATTTAACAAAGTGCAACAATAATCCAGGAATCTAATCAATTCAGCAGTATTCGATGAAGTTGTTACATTTCTACAAGAAAGCTACGAAACACGGTCTTGTAGATGCTTTTTTATGTTATGAATAAAGATTTTCAAGCAACTGATATAAATAACAAAACTTGAAAATTAAGAAAAAAATGTTTTTTGGACCTTAAATTGTAACAATAACCAGTGTTTATTTTTTAAATATTAATGGGATTAAAAAGCAAGGTTTGTCATACAGCATTGCCAACAAGAGACATTGTTGTGTTCAGCAATGTCATTGTGACATGAATTCTTAAATTCTCATTCTTATTGGTAGAAAGTATTATTTTACGTAAATCGTCGGTAACTACTTACTACGCTCCCAACTGTTTATCTAATTGTAGAATTTATTAATTGAATTCTTTACTTCACGTTTTCAATAAAACTTTACTGTTGAAAAACAAATTGAGCCGTCATTCGTCTTTAAATATTTTCGTTGGAGCTGATTTTATTTCTGTTCGAAAGTATACACCTGAAGTAGAGAGACGCAGCTGGATCCCTACGAACCCATGGCAATAAACAATCACGAAAACATTACGAGCACCGTTCGGCGATACGTCATGTTCACTTTGCCAAGGTCTGCACTTTCAAAGAATGTATTGGACTTTGTGATCATATTATAAATTCTCCATCCTTTCCAAATGCCAAAGAGGAACCATTCACACCAAGTCCCTTACAAGGTAGGCAGAGATTATCGAGTTTCCATACCTCACGATCCTGACAAACCTGTCTGGCTTCCTTCACATTCATTACCCTTTTATACAAACACGCCGGTTTCGGAGACTTTTGACACCACCGCCGGATAATATTAGAGTGATCTGATCTATGTTTCCCGGTCTAGGTGTTTTTTAACATATATTCCATTGTCTGTTTAAGTACTGACACCATTGACTCATAATTCTTACAGAAGCTTAAAAAAATTAAATCAGGTGATTTTTAGGGGATTAGATTAATTTGTGTTATTTGTATAGGGATATTAATTGATTAAATATATTAATTATGTATAGATTGACAACAGTTTCATACAAATACGCTAGTTTTAAATATTCAGCACAGCCATCGGATATAAAAACCGAGCAATTTAATGGGGAAATGTCAGTTTTGGTCTCCACTGATATAAGCCACATCCTTCCAAATTCGCAAGGTCTGTGTTGTCAATATTTCTTCTGACACTATTTCTACATAAGCAAAGAAACATTACACGCCCTCTCAATTTTAGCCAACACTTTCAATTTCATTACCTTCCTGATCTCACTGTTGCGAATATCTCGCAAGCTTACGTATTATGGATTTAAACCCTTTAAAATGAACAGGAAAAAAAAATTTTTTGGAAGGCAAACCAAACCTACAACAAACAAAGCAACAAGCATTTATGCCTGCCACTCTCAAACTAAGTTAGTAAGCCTCTGGAATATAAGAGTGGAAAGAACTGAGGTCATTGGAAAAAAATAGACAAGGCGATGCTTGTAATTTGGAAAAAAACATCCAAAAACTGACATAAACTAAAACGGTATTGGTATAAAAAAAAAGGGGTGCATATATTATATAAGAATGTTTTCTTAATATTTTCCATTACATTGATCTGCGTTAATTGTCTTATTCAAGATCATAAAACTCCAACACCATAAAAATAAAATTTGCATTTTTATTCTCTATATTAGTTTTAGGGTTATATTACAGCTAAAGTAAAAACGCACTTCACATTTCTATTTCTTATTTATTTTAATGTCTAAAGATAATTAATTATACAAATCGCTCTTTTGTATTTTAGAGCTCCGCTGTTGTGGGTAACACAATTCATTTCAATATCCGTTCCCTTTTCTCTATCTATTTCTGGTACGATGCCACACAGATTTTCCTTTTGTCTGATTTATGTTCATCTTTTAAGATTTCCCTCTACCCAATTATTTTCCTTTTTACAATTATGTTATTCAGGTGCATGTCGAGATGCATCGAAACCGATCATGCATCGAAACCTTTTCAAAATTATCTACATACCAACACAATACCAAACACATATATGGGGCTATTAAAATGTAGTGCAAATTAAAAAAACCGGGTTCCGTACTGTAATCTATATTCTATAATACAAAATCACGTTTATTGTAGGTATACTGATTTTTGGTCTGTTTTAGTTGTTACATAAATAATTGCTTAAAAATGACGGTTTTTGTATGGGAGCCCCCTTGAATATTTATTTTATTGTTATTTAATCATTTATTTCAATAGGTATTATACAAGCAAATATGCTGTGAAATTTTGAAGCGTTTACCTGTTACCGTTAAAAAAAAATACGAAAAAAACACGTTTATTGTATGGCGACCCCCTTAATATTTTATTTTTTGTTGTTATAGAGGCAACGGAAATACATTATTGGTATAACATTCAGCTTTCTAGCTATCTATTAGACACAGTTTGGAGACAAACAGACATACAGACAGCGCTGGTTTAGTAATAGGGTCCGTTTTTACACTTTGGGTACGGAACCCTAAAAAGTAACATAATTATTGTTTTTTGACTAAATGCTCTAAAATGGTGTTCTTACTATTGGCATCAAAAAATCAACAGTTCGAATAAAACTACGAGATCCCTTTGTTAAATTCATTTCGAAAATTCGATTCGAAGAATGAAAACAATTCAAAAGGATTGCAAGAGAAGTGAGGGATATTGGAGCATTTAAATTAAAGTCTTAAGTGCTTGAAAAGGTCAGAATATTTAGCCAAAGTGGGATCGTTTTTAGATTTTTTTAAATGAAACACAGTTTTATGGATTTTGCGCATACTTTATTATATATTTATATACTTTTATAAATAAAATGTACTAGTAACTCTAATTTTTTGATGTTTGTCTTCTTTATATTAGACAATGCATTACATTTTATGCTACGTCATAAACTGGCCGAATGAACACTCTTACAGTATGACGTTAGTTCATGCTTCTGTCTTAGGGAGTGAAATATCTAAAAAACTTACAAAAAAGTATCTTTACGCCCATATCCCTGGAAAAGTAGGCAAAGGCACAACCAGGGCAGCAACGACTAGCCAAAGACACTAAGTCCCACAATGTAATAGGTGGCAAGCCTATCGCCAACCGGGCACATATCCAATCCCGAGCAACATTTTTTTGTAGACAATTGGAAAAAAACAAATTTTCTTTTTGTTGTCCAACCCGGGATTCGAACCTCAAATCTTATGCAGTCAATTCCAACACCTGAACCGCTAAAACACATAGGCGATTTACTTAGCATAAGCGTACCATAGCCTGAAAAGTTGGTGATGATCAATTACCTTGTATTATTGTGTCGTTTTGTCACAATCAGGAAATATATTTGCTTGTTATTGTCCTTTAATAAAAATAAGAATCTGAGAAATCACGCAAGCCACGCAAAGATTTCTCTCATTACTTTTTATTTTATTTTAAATCTAATAGTTTTAAAACTGCATAAGTTGGTGAAACTGAACTCCGACTTTGAAAACTTGTGGGTGTGTGGGTATCATGTTATTGTAACACAAAATAATGTTTTCAACAAAGCGTTGTTCAACAAAAAAAAACAAATATAAAAATTGTTTGAAAATACAAAAATCTAGATATCGTTTAAACCAGAGATCATAATTTACTAGTGTCTATTACAACCAAACATTACATAATACATAATACGAGATATAATACGAGTAGTCTCTGTTATAACTAAGATAGTTTATAAAGTAACATACGACGTAGCATAAACGTAATCGGTGCTGAAATCAGAGATTAAAAATAGTTATTTTTTTCTACTCTCTCTTAAAACAATTGTAGCATAAATGTAGACATTGTTGAAACCAAAGAGCAATTTCCTAGTCTCCGCTACGACACACGTAGCACTCGTAGCTGTCGTAGCTTATGCTATGGCGTGACTAGCTCCTACCGTTACTAGCGAACCGGTGACAAGCTATTTGCGGACTCATTCTCCACAATGGCTTAAAATAATGAAATTTAAAGTAAAATGGTTCAGTAGCACTAAATGATTTATCAATAATCCTCTGTGTTCGAGCGGTCCGGCGTCGGACTTGACTTCTTAAGGTCCTGGGTTCGACCCCCGGGTCGGATAACATAAAAATAAGAAATTGTGTGTTTAAGGTTGATCGGGATTGGATATGTGCCTCTTTTTATGATATTGGAAGGCAAACAAGCAGATCGATTTCCTAACGGTAAGAAATTCACGCCGTTTAGAGAAACCAAAGATGGTAATGGTGCGTTGCCAACCTTATGCCGGGATGTTAGGCCTCGAGCAAAAGTAAGTTTACCAGGCTACCTTACTCTCTGAACCGGAACACGTTAACGGTAAGCGCTGAAATTATGGCCACCTATCACTTGTGGGACTTTGTGTCTTCGGCTAGTCCTGGGTATCTTAGTTGTGCCTTTACCTACCTATTCAAGGTATGGACTTGAAGATACTTTCGTTTTTTTCAAAATGAAGTTAGTTGGAATGGTCAAAGCTTTGATTTTTTCAGTAATGCCGTTACAGTCTTAAGAGGTGAAACTTTGCTTTACAATATTGACAGGAATTATGGTAAAAAGATTTGTTTTAGATTAATAACATGTTCATTTACCAGCCTTTGTATAATTAATACTCGCCGTTAATGTATTTTTGTGAGAAAGTAGGGGAGAAGGCGACCTACTACTTAGAAAGGTTTCAGATTCCAGCCAAAGTTTGCTAACCCAGGGTAATGCCACTATTCTACCTTAAGTGACTACAAACGGTATAGTTTCTTTTTTTTTTTTGAGAAATCAGTGTTCTCTTTTTGCCTAAAATTCGTTTAAAATGAGGATAAAAAAAAGTACACAAAAACTATCCAAAACGACATTTTCTATATTTTTCGGATGTTTAAAAGATTGAATGAGTGTACGGTTAGCAAATGGTTTGGCAGCTATAAGGAACATTGTGGAACTCCAATAATCTTCTGTTTAATCTCTGCCTATCTTTTTGGGATACAACATGAAGAAACATTGTTGCCTTTTAGTATAAAGATTTAGAAATTTCATTGACGATAATTTATAATATATTCCTTTGCCATACAAACTAAGCCGACTTATGTAACTATCATTTCTAAAAAAAATATTTTTCTTAAACCGTCAGTACAATATAGAAAAATTTACTGCGTAAATAAATTTGCAACTTATATAACAAAACAAGAAGAAATATTTCGAGAATGAACATTATTAAAAATATTGTAGGTATCAATGTTATTTTAAGTTTCATATAATAGTGGAAAAGCAGCAAATCTATAAATTGAATAAACAGTCGTCGCCTTTAGACATAGATTGTGCATTTCTCCTATAAGCATCAGGTGATACTGGTTAGTTACTATATTATAACTGGGGACTATAACTACATGGTTAAATCACCAGCGACCCTGGATTTCATAAAACAGTGTCATTGAACCCATTTAGATTTATAGACACAATAGTTTTTTTTTAATATTTAACCTTCTCCCTAGCTTACTTACTCCAGGAACAAACACTATACCATAACTTGGCTTCATCGCAATGTTAAAGAAGTACAAGCAACCAAACATACTTTTGCAATTATTATATTAGCATGGATTGGTACTAGATTTTGTTCATATTAATAGTGGTAGAATTAACTTTGTTCTAGAAAACGTTGTTGTAAAATTTGTTAAAAGTAACTGTAATATACACTTTATACCACCGTCCAACAATAACAATTGTTAAAAAAATTGTTGTAAAATTTGTCCAAATCAACACTTTCATGCTCTTTCTACCACTGCCTAAAAATACTTTATAATGAAATGAAATGAAAATTATTTATTTGCGGAATATGTGTGTTATACTACAAAATATTGTAACTCAAATTTCCCCGTTCTGTAAACTTTAGATAATCTCCGTATCACGTCGTCTAGCTCGTAAACAAATACAGAAATAAACAAACCAGACAATTTCTTATCTGTCCACTTTTCCACTGAGCATTTTACAGTTCAAGGATCCTTTGTTTTACTGTTTGAGCTTCAACTCCGTTTTATCATTTTCACTTAATTTTATGTTCGGTCTTATCTCGTTTCATAAAATAACCTGTTTTTTTACAAATTAACACGCAATGAGGTAAATCACTACCTTGAATGTTATTTATATTAATAACGATGGATGGAAGGATACATTAAAATTCCCATATTTAAAGAAAATTAAACTGTTTCCCTTTAGTGCTCCGTTGTGTGTGTGTGTGTGTGTTTGTAAGTTGTTGTTGTTGTCTGTAATTATTAAGGAATACCAAAAAATAAATAAATAAAAGCTGAAGAACTCAAAAATATATAAAATTTTAGAAATATATTTAATTACTATTAAATTAATACATTAAAAGAATTTATTATTAATTTCTAAACCTAATCACCTAACCAAAATGAGGAGGAATCTAAGTGTTGGTTCCCCCGTCGCTCACGGGGCTCGGTGCTGATACGCTCTCGTAGTCATTTTGTCCAGTGTCGATATCGCATGATGTCGAAATTGAAGTTAGGGCTATTAGTAGGCACCAGCGAAATTCTCTGTAGCCGTGTTTGTAACAAGTAGTACTGCTTGTCATAAGCCGAGTAATAGCGTAACAAATAAACATACGTTGGAATAGATAAGCTCCTCTTTTTTAAAATTGGTTAACATTGACGTGACGAAATTGGTATTCCATAAAATGATAACACTGCCCCAAGTATGAACTAATACGCTCAACGTCTACAAAAACTTGAACATTAATGTTGTGTATTTTTAATCTTTTGGAATGGTTACGGCATAATTTTGCATGAATTGCTTTAATTATCAGTATGAACATACTATCATTTATGTGTTAAAATATAATATTCTTTCATTGCGCTGTCGTACACAAACATGACAACACGAACAGTCTTACAATTTTTTGTCTTACGAATCAGGTCACGTGGCCTGACGCGAGTTTGGAAGTTTTTACACATTCCAAAAAAAGTGCGCACACTGCTAAAGAAGTTTTCACTTCAAAATTTTGTAGAAGGAATTTATATGATGGAAATGCAATATAATTATTTTATTACAGAATCTAAAATGTACTGTTTTGATAACATACGTGTCTTACAACGACATTTAAATATTATAATTCGAAGTACTACTCGTCTAATGACCGATGATGACTGTAAATAAAATTTAAGACGTCAGCATTTCTGGTTCTGTGTGTTCATTAAATTTATTCTGGTGTATATTCAAGTATTTCTATGTATTAGTATCGTTGACTAACACCCATAACACAAACATATTATTTGCTTAATTTGGGGTTATATTCAATTCGTGTCACTTGTACACGAATATTTATTTAAACGGAAATTTTGGTATGTCCATTATGAACCGGCTGTCGGGTCTCTTAGGAGAGCAAAACACTATTTTTTTCCCTTATTCTTTACTTGTTTATTACTGCTATCACCAAATATCTATGAACACGAAAATGGCGAGCACGACGGCAGTGCTAAAATCTTGTTAGGTTTACATGACAACAACGCAACTATAACATCTATGATGTCTATAGGTCACGGGTATCTCTAACTATCAGAACCGCCGCATTTTGTTCACTTTTTATCACAAAAACAACACATGATTCATCATATAAATTTCTCGCTTAAAAGTTAAAAATATTTATTTTCACTTTTTGTCATTAAATTATTTAATATTGATAATTATGCACTTAACAGTTGTACTTCTCATTTTATGTACATGTCCAATAATAATAACATGTTTTATTAGTTCGCTTATATGACATAGTTGTGCGTCTTTTTCCTAAATATTTTCATTTAAAATCAGTAAATGACAAAAATTTTATACAAAAATTCAAAAGTAAGTTATTATCATCACTCTCATATCCCCAAAGCAGTAGGCAGATGCACAACCAGGGCACCCACGGCTAGCCGAAGACACTAAGTCCCGCAATGTGATAGGTGGCAAGCCTATCGCTAATCGCTTTTATAAGACAATTGGAAAAACCACGTTTTCTATTTTGTTTCCCGACCCGAGAATCGAACCCGGGAGACCTCATGAAGTCAATTTTTATACCTGAACCGCTACACTACAGAGGCAATATGACTAATATGGGACTACCTCGAAATAATGACCTATCTTTCTGAAAAAGAACCATCAAATACGGTTAGCTAGTAATCGGGTAACCAACACATAAAAAACATTGGCCATTGCATAACAAAACATACAAACAAAAACATATAGTAGAAGTGCGAACCTCCTCCTCTTTNNNTGGATTCGGAAAAAATAACTCAACAGTCACGTATGTGATCATTATAAAATGATTTATAATGACGCATCTACAATCAAAGCTTTAAACCAAATTAGATGCAATAATTGGTGGTATTTCATAATTGTGCTCATTAATATTACACAAGACCTTGACCCAAGCTCCATAAAATTTCGCAGCTCGCTTATACCTGTCCCAATATTGCCAATTTTCGTTACATTTTTACGATACTCGGAATTTTCCTACGTACTTGATATAAAAATATATTTGCTCAGCATATTATAATATTATGTTCATCATTACTTTGCGTTTTCATTCATTCGCCTCATTACAGTCAACTTTTCTTCCATTTTACGACACGACCTCCTTTCTGGGTGCCGATTATGTATTTCAGTGGCCAACTCAAAATGGAAAAGTGTACATCAAATAGTTGTGAAACGACATGTTTTACATTTGCTATCTCCAGTGACCAACAGAAATACAATAGAAATAGCAAACACAATCAGCACCCTGGGGGCTGATTATGTATCTGTCAACTTAAATGGAAAAGTGTACATTAAATAGCTGTCAAATGACGTGTTTTATATTTGCTATCTCCATTGAACAACAGAAATGAAATTGAGATAGCAAACACAGATGAAGTCATTTGACAGCTATTTGATGTACATTTTCCCATTTTCAGTTGGCCACTGAGATGTGTAATCAGCACCCTGGTCGTAAAATATTTCATATTCTTAAAACTTGAAATAAAGATGTTTGCACGTTCCCAAGGAAGTTAGATTGCGTTTATTTATTTCGTACGTTAATAATTTCGTCAAAGTTCTTACTCGAGTTTTGTATAATAATTAGTTTAGATAAAGTTTGTCTGCGAATAATTATTCAAGTAATCTATCTCTCAACATGCTCCTTTGGTTCAACAATGTTAAGATAATAGCAGATGAATAATTGACAAAATGGATAATTGCATGTACCAGAAAAGATCTATTGTGACATTCCACAACTAAATTAGTCGTTATCTAGAGTAGCGTCAAGAGTCTCCAAAACCGGTATGTTGGTATGAAAAGTAAAAAATTTAGAGAAAATCAGGCAGGTCAGCAAAGATTGAGACACTTGGCACTTGATACTCCGTGGCTACAACGCAAGGGATTTGATTTCAAAATATTTCGGAAATGTAAGGCGGGATGTTAGGTCTCGAACAAATGTAAGTTTACCGGCTACCTTACCGTCCGAACCGGAATACGATAACGAAAAGCATTGGATATCACGGTGTTACTGATGGTAAGCCTTTGTTTGCCTTTTGCAAGATGTTTGGCAGGAGGCTATTCTGCAAAGGAGCCCGAACCAACACAGGGAAAATTAAAACAAATGATTGGGACAATATACGTCTCAAAAAAGTAAAAAAAACTTTTATATCGTAACCAAGTTTGCTAATTAAGTTGAAAAGACGTCCTTGAGAAAGCTTTTCTGCGAAAGCTGGTTAGATGATGAGAATTGAGAGATGTGAATGATTTCTTTAAAAATTTTAGAGCTTTTAAGTGCCCTTAAAAGTCTGCGACTAATTAAATTAATGATTAATTAATAACAAACCTTATAACTTCACTTTCAGAGCATCGTCAGGGACTTATTGTATTAAAACAAAAGAACTCTTAATAAGCTACAATCCATACTAATATTAACAATGCGAAAGTTACATTCGGCTAAACCACTTTAACGATTTCGACGAAATTTGATATAAATGTAAAGAAATACCATAATTCCAACAGACGACTAGTATTCTGTTTTATTCCTTTACGCCGATTTAAAAAGTAAGTGGTTTTGAGCCCAGCCTCAACTGTAAGTAGCGCGTATCTCTTACGTTACGTTAGTTATGTTACATTTTCTTACATAAGTATGACTTGAATACAAGCATAAAATAATCTAAAAGTAAGTAAGAAATCGTCACTTAGGAACATTAGAGATGGCAGTGAACACCTCCTACGTAAAGTATCTTCACTAACAAAACTCAGTTTTTCACTTTTATTTCTTTTCATACTTCTAAACACCAGGGTTAAGGTAAGCAATGATTAAAATCTCAATATTTCTAATCAAAAGTGTCAATAAGTAAACTTTCAAATGACTTTTTTTATTCACTTTTATCAAAGTATGAAATCGTTAATTTACTTACAATATTAACACCCTGGAGTGATATGACGCTTGAAATCTTTTCAGGACCCGATTCAGCTGTTTCGCAACTCCAGGCAAAACAAAATTTGCCGCCTTTATTTTTCTAACAATTTTTGTGTAAGGGTTTATTTTTTTTCTGTTTAACCATATTTCAAATTTTCGCCGCCTTACGCGCCGTTCCGCCCCAAATTTTGCCGCCCCTCAATTTTGCCGCTCCCGGTAATTACCCGGTTTGCCCCCTCCTTCCCTAGATCGAGCCTTGACTCTTTTAACTATTAGTAACGACAGAGTACGCGAAGAGGAGATTGGGGATTATTTTTTATAATCTCTTCATTGATTCATAAGTTATCGAACATTAACCCAAATAATGTCATCTATAGTACATATGATTTTTAATCTCATAACAATAGACAAACGGAGTGATACAATACGAAAATCGCTAAAAAATTTTAATGAAATATGAAAAAAATATAATCTAACCAAGTGAAGGCGTAAGGAACCACAAGAAAGAAAGGTATCTATTTTTCTATGATGATATTTTGAATCGGCATCACTGTATTTAATAAAAGTAACGTAACTTTCATTTATTTATACCGACGTATAATTATACTAGCTGCGCCCCACTGTTTCACCCGCGTAAGTCCCAATCCCGCGGGAACTCCCGGATAAAAAGTAGCCTATATGTTATTCTGGGTCTTCAGCTACCTACATACCAAATTTCATCGTAATCGACTTTGTAGTTTTTGCGTGAAAGAGTAACAAACATCCATACATCCATACATACAAACTTTCGCATTTATAATATTAATAATAGGATTGACTACATTTTATTTGGTCTTTTCTTGGTAAGAAAATTTGTACCGAAATTATGTATTGTATGTACGTGGTAATATATTTTACGTTGATTTTTCATATTATTTTTAAGGTGTGTACTGCTTGCTGTAGATTAGTAGTAGTAAAATAGTTAACAAATTTCAAGAGACGTTTCAAAGAAATCTTCATATTTAGTAGAGCTTAGAGTCGCCTATATCTGTACAATAAAACAAATGACAGATTTCTGTCAGATACAGCTGATGAAAATGACGATAAGTCTGACATGGTAGTATCGTCAGTTTAAAATCAATAAAACACTTTTTAACCATTTACGCAATTAAAATGTGATAAAGTCTTGTTAAGTCAGATATCGGAAACCGATGATATTTACAATATAAATCTTAATTACTCAAAGCTATATTTAAAATATAAAAGCGAATAGGTGAAATACGAGGAAACAATATGTCCTTCGTGTTTATTGGTAATTGAAAACAAATGGAAATAATGTTCATAGCATAGATGTTCTATAGGGATATTAAACAGTAACGTAACAATTAATTACTTTTACAACTACACTAGAATCTGTTGAAGTCAAATACTTAAATACCAAAAGTAATCAGACGCAAACTATTTAAATTACCGTTGTGATAACAATTTTCAACCTTTGTATATTGACAATGCTATACACGAACCACCGTCTAGTTTTATCTACAACTAACCTTCTATCAATATCCCACGGTAACACGTTTTTTCAAAAGTTTTTCGAAAGAAAGTTCGTAACATTAAACGCTTGAATTGTGTTATTAATACAATCTTAACAGCAATAAAGGAAAACTCAAAATAACAAAGTAAGTACTTCTTATTAAGATATGGCAAAATCATTAGAACGAGGTGTTTGAACTTTGAAGAGTTGTGGATAAAAAGTTTTTTAAAAATTAATTAAATAATTTAATAATTTAATTGAATAAAAGTATTATTCAATGAAGAAATTTAGGTAGCAGGCAAAACTGGCAACTGGCACAGAATACATGGCCTTCTCTGGAAAGCTACGCGCGTACAACACGGTATCTGAGCGCAACGCAAATTGCTCCGCACGTAGACTTACGCGTGTAAAATGCCCTTAGTGGACAAGCTGTAACTTAAACTTGTCGAGGCTATTACTTAAGCTTATCTAAGTGAGCTCACTCACTAGTGATTTATGGCGAAAAATATGTTGCAAAATAAAATACCTTTTCTCATTTTATTTCATTGCAAAATATTAAATCATAAGTTAAAGGACTTTTCTTTTTCAGTAAAAGTTTCTTTTGATGTTAAGGCCAAGTTAAATCGATGGTAAAACTTTCTAAGTTAGCTATTAACTTGTTAAACGCTCGTTAAAAGTTACTTGTACAGTTGTAAGGCTGTAAGCCTTGGTACATCAGTAAAAGTTACATACTTATATTAACTTCTCGATATTATACACTTCGTAATATCAACTTTTTACAAATATCATATATTTTGTACAACTCGCAAGTACCGATAATGACTTATACAATACGATAGACTGGGCAGAAGAGTCTTGTAACATTTACTACAGATTTTTATTAGCACTGTTCTTACTGCTAATGCTAGTTCTCCCATTTTTTTGTACTTATCCTTATCCTTTCCTTTCATGTATCGTAAGAAAACTCCATTTCTTGTTTAGAAGTATCAAAAATCTCCTCTGTGGTCTAGTGGTCCGACGTCAGACTTGACTTCTTGAGGTCCAGGGTTTGATCCTTGTGTCGGGCAACAAAAAAATTGATAACGAAGATTTTCAATTTTCTATTCAGAATAACGTTGCCCAGAATTGCATATGCGCCCGGTTGCCGAAAGACTTGAAACCTATCACATTGTGGGACTTAGTATCTTCGGCTAGTCGTGGGTGCCTTGGTCGTGGGCACACCTCTACTTTTGAAAATTTTCCCCACACAGCTTTTCTTTATATCTGGGGGCACAGTAGTGCCCCCGCCAAGACGAGCCAAGCGAAGCGCAAGGGCATTACCTACCTTTTCTCGAAGTATTTCGTTGGTTTTTTGAACACTCATAGAGTTGGCGTCTGATGTACCAGATAGTTCATATTCTCAGAATATGATGTCATTAAACATATAAAGTTTCAATTGAATAGCTCTACAGTTGAGATTTTATTTACATCAAAAATACACTGATTTTGTCACTGACGATCTCACTGATACATTGACACTCTCACACTCACTGATATACTGACACACTGATGATATTTTTAGGCATTGTACTTACAAGATGAACTGAAATCCCACCAAAAACATTTCATGTAAAATGTTGCCAAGACGACCACATAAGGTTTGCCCTGTAAAAAATATATCAGATCTCATGTAGAGCCAAGCTTCTGAATCTACACGGCCTATCTACCGACCCTAACTTCACAAATTTTATGGTAGCGAAACGGCGAAGCCACATTTATACTGATATGTAGGCTTATTTATCTACATATTTTTAGAGTGTTTAATATGACAAATTATTCGTTCAAAAGTATGGAACGAAAAAACAATAGTATTGTCGATCTATGTTTACATACTATTATTGTAGGTACCTATCTATTCCTGCCGCCATAGCGTCCAATTCTTGTCGTTGACGTTTGGAAGGTAAGGTAGTCGGTAAACTTATTTTTGCTCGAGGCCTAACATCCGGGCCTCATGTTGGCAAAGCACCGTTAGCACAAGAATATTTTTTATTTAAAGCATTTTAACACCATTTGATTACTTTTTACTATAATATTACAATCTCAAATATTATATCATTTTTGACTTCTTGAGGTACCGAGTTCGATACCCGGGTCGGGCAAACAAAAAAATTAAAAATTAGACATTTTCTATTTTCTAATAACAAATAACTGAAGACTGGACTGAATGTGCCTCTGGGACATCTTCGGGGATACGAACGTGAAAATATTTTTTTTAATGTACAAATAAAAGACAAACATGAACAACCTTAAAATATACCCACAGAAAAAAAGAATTTGCCCTAAAGTGTCACGCTTACGAAATAAATTTTAAGGAACGTGATCCCGATAATACACACTTAATGTTGTTCATTTATATTCCATATTCATATAACTGATTATTATTCAAGAAAGAAAATAATTTTGACTTTGACCCTGACATCAATGTAAATATTAATATGGTAAGCAATGACATTTCCGCCTTTTAAAATCAATTACTGGTCTGAAGAAGCAGACTACATATTTTTACATGCCATGGCTTGGTATATGATTCAGATTTCAAAAATAAATCAGTCCTTTAGTTTTGCTTATGTGTTAGGTTTTATTTGATATTTTCCATTGTCAGCGCTGGGTAAAACTTCGTATTATTCGTATATTTATTTTTTTATGATATTGGACGGCAAACATGCAGACAGATTTCTTGATGGTAAGAAATTCACGCCGCCTTGACACCAAAGGTGGTAATGGTGCGTTGCCAACCTGAAACCGGGATGTGAGGCCTCGAGCAAAAGTAAGTTTACCGGCTACATTATCGTCAGCACTGGAACACGACAACAGCAAGCACTGACGTAATGGCGGCAGGAATAGGTAAGTCGCTGGTACCAATCTGGGCGGGTCCTTGCAAAATTCTACCACATAGTCAGATGTCACAGAGTTAGTGACAGTAAACCTATGCTTGCGATTTAAGAGTTGCCTGGTAAGAAGGCAGATGGTCTATTCTGCAAAGGAGCCCGGGCAAAAACGGAAATAATAATATTTAAAAACACTTGCACTGTTTTACGTATCACTGGTTATTTTATAAATAGACTACCGATTTCGCTTATGACACCATCATTAGGGCTAAAGCTAAAACTACTAAATTCCGTACTAGTATCTTCACGCCCATATCCCCGAAGAGGCAGGCAGAGGCACAACCAAGGCACCCACGGCTGGCCGAAGACACTAAGTACCACAATGTGTTAGGTGGCAAGCCTATCGCGAATAGGGCACGTGTCCAATCCCGAGCAACTTTTTTTATTAAAAAAAATCTTTTTGTTGGCCGTACTGGAATTCGAACCCGGGACCTCATGCAATTAAGTCCAACAACTGAAACGATAGACCTGTCCAATCCCGAGCAACTTTTTTTATAAAAAAAATATTTTTGTTGCCCGACCCGGGATTCGAACCCGGGACCTCATGCTGT